>OY735238.1:1650000-1807500 GCA_963457665.1 Thysanoteuthis rhombus | reverse complement strand
TATATATATATATATATATATATATATATATAAGAAACCATCAACCAAAACTGTCAAAAATGTTTCTTCAGTTCTCAAGTCAGTCTGGCTGGCTGACACACTGGCTATGTATGTATGTCTGTATGTATGTATATATCATGCATACAGGCTGCACTAAATGAGCCAGAGGGCCGAAATTTTCAACATTCGCTCTTCATTAATGAATGACTGATATTACTGTATATCAGTATTTTGTTTCCGATACAAGTACGCGATCTTGGGAAATGATTCTACATTCTAGAATCAAGAACACCTGATGAAGGGCAGAGTGTACACAATCGAAACGTTACGAATAAATGAACATATAGACAATGCAGATAGTCTGACCGTATCCCTTCTAATAAAATTCAGACAAGAATTAAAAATGTTTGAACCCTGTATTTCTTTTTCTTAAATGTCGATTTTGAATCGCTAAAAGTGGCTAGATTTTAAAAAAAGGAGGTAATTTGTACCTGAAAAACGGTACCATGAACAAAGGTTTAATTTTGATCATTTTGTTAATAAGTGATCAATACATTGTATAGTTAAATATATATATATATATATATACATAAGTAAATATTTCTATATGAATATAAAAACAGCATTTTTGGTTCATGAATAACGTGTTATTTGTGAACGTTAATGTTTTACCAAAACAATGTATATTTATACTTTTTGGAGCCTTTGTGTGAGTTTTTGGAACATACACTGCTATTGGAAATAGAATACCAAATTTCAGCAAATTTTTGAAAAATCTAGCCTCTTTCAGCTATTCAAAATAGCCAATTCAGAATGGTCGGTCAAGAGATATAAGAAACTGCATTATTCCAGGAATTATTCAAGCAATGATTTAGAAGATATAAGCCAGGAGTTGGCAACCTTTTCACCTCTCTGGGCTGGATCGCATAATTATGAATGGAGGGTCGGCCAAATAAATGCTATAAAAAAGCTAGGAATATGAGATTTATCCATCTAAATAGATGTAGTTACATTTCCCCATCCATAATTGAATAATGTGGGCTAAAGAATCACTGGCTTTTGACCTAGGATGCCAATAAGCAATCAAAGAACTTAATTCAATCGCAATCCAGGCATAGTATCCCAATATCTGCTTATGGGCCGCTCGAAATACATTGTGTAGGCTGGATATAGCCTGAGGGCTGTAGGTTGCCAACCCCTGGTACATGGTTTATAATTCACCAAACTTAGAATGTTACACTTCAACGGAAAACATAGAAACAATACATTACTGAATGTGGGTCACATGCCCCAAACGGAGGTAATTTAAATATACTGGGGGACAATTTGGAATTTCAGTGTGAAGAGCAAAAAGCATTCATTTTATAACTGAAACATACTAAATCAGAGCCTTAAATCAAAAACCTCTGTAGTAAACAAAGGGCTCAAGAGTCTCACAAATTTTACATAACTTGAGAATTTGAATTATTTATATCTTATAGAATATTATTAATTCAAAGTGTTATTACTATAGCATGTCATATTTTAAAAAACAATTTTTTACAACCTGATGATGAAGATTTTTTCTCGCTGAAATTATTTCTCATTGATCTAAATTTTTTCTTCTTGATCTGAAACTTTGAAATTCTGTAAATTTTTCAACTTAACTATATTATAGCTTCGAATATGAGATTTATCCATCTAAATAGTTGTAGTTACACGTTTTTGAGGAACATGCAGAATAGTAATAGGTACATATGAAGGTTTTACTGATACAATGAAAATTTGATTAAAAATCTAAATGAATGTTAATGATATCAGCCTAAATACGACAAATTCAAGTTTCTTCAGGTATTTAAGAAAAGTCATTTTGCAGAGGAAAATTTCAAAATAAAGGAATGATTAACTGAAGCTTAAAATAGATATGGATTAGAATTTTAAATCAATAATATAGATAAAAAATGTCTATCTGATGATACTGATTGACATCAATAAGTAAAAATCATAATTCAGTGATAATAACAATTTAAATACAAACACAAAATATTCATAATACCATGTCAAAACTGTAACAGAAATAAAGTGTAAAGATTGGAGAAATTTCCTCCTTCCATTAAAAGTCCTACAATGTGATGAGTTCATGTTCTGAAGAAGATTTGAATGAAAATCAAAATATTCAACTTGCACACAGAGGTAATAATTTTTATATTTTTATGCAAGAGTTACTTCCCTTCGACGACTTCCATTCTTTCATTATTTGTAAGAGAAAGATGATTGTACACAATACTATTTGAAATCTGTGACAATTTTTCAATTGAATTAGCTTCATACTTTCTTTCAATACTCTGAGCTTTTATGTAATTGCAATTGCATAATTACTCAACCGTTGCCACAAAAAAATGACAGCAATATTTTTTGATGGCAAGAGTAAAAATGATGATAGATAAACCACACCTCTTGCTAATAATCGATTAAACATGTTTTGGGGGGTTACTGTCATCTTTTGTATTCAAATTGTCTTCTGAACAAAAATCAAATCACTGTAGCCCCAGGAATTGTGTGACCAACCAGCCATGTGGGCTACAGATTCTTCTCTGTCTGTGTGTCTCAAGGAACCCCTGGACACATTTTTTAGAATACAGCCTGGAAAATTTCTATGGGTACACCACTCAACACCATTTAAAACCTTTTTTTTTTCAAAGATCTTCTTCAGGTCTCTATATTCAATCTGGACCAACAATGCCCAATATTTTAGATAAAAGATCTATTTTTTCAAGATAATTTTAGATAATTACTCCAGTTACACACATGGGCTACAGTGATTCATTCATGTTAGATATGGATATTACAAATAGATATGTTCAAGTACAATATTTACATAAATGATTGAATTCTGTCGATTATTAACATTGAAGCATTGAAGGTGAAAGTTACAAAAACTTACAATTTTTCAAACGTTGATGAGAACGCTTTCCACCAAGGATCAGACAAATCCGTTGAAGTTAAACTTTGATCAGTTGATTTCTTCAAACAAGAAAAAACAAAATATAAAAATGAATCAAATGATTAGGGCTACCAAATTTATCTATAAAATAAAGTGGGATTTTTTCTTTTTCTCTGAACTCAAAAGATGGAATCTTCCTTTTCAGTGAAGACATACTGAAAAGCTTCATCTAAAGAATTTTGAAAACATCAAATATCAATATCTTTGTTGCGCAGTTTTGTTAACAAACTCAATAATCAGTGCATTTGGCCAAGATAAACTCATTTCACTTCAAAGGTTCAAGTAGATGGCATTTCTTATATAAGAAATGGATATATATGATCCAACAGAATGATTGTAAATTGCGTTATATCATATAGAAACTCTAATTGATCTCCTGTCATTACACGATTGATGTATCACTTAGCCTAGACAATGTAAATAGAATAAACAAGTAAAGAAAATGGGGCTGCTGCAGATAGAGTAACCACTTCAATGTAGCATTGCTCTTACCATTGAGCTAAACAGTCGCCAATAATGCAAAGGCCCAAATAACAGTTTTCACTCCAAATTCATAACAGTTTTCACTCCAAATTCTCATCTCATTATTCTTGGTCTATTTATTTCTTCTAATGTGACATTAAAAAAAAAATTTAAATATATGACATAGTTTTCAATATACAAATAATTGAAATTTAAAAATTTAAATACATGAGAAAGTTTTCCAAAAATCAATAATCAAAGAATGTAAAGGATATTTCATAGTATCGAACCTGCAAGAATTCATAAGTGACTCCTTCCCCAGCTTCTTGGCACCACTTTTTAATCATTTCTTCAAATTCAACCAAGTTTGTAGTTGGAGTTATTCGAACATCAAAACCTGAAAACATTTATATGTCTTTAAACATTTATCTGTATCTGTCCATTTTGAGCTTTGGTAAAGAGTTTCATAGACATAGCATGAATTCATTGCATTCAAATGTGTGTCCAATATGGAAGTAAATACAGTAAGTAAAATTAGTACATTAATATCAATGGATTTCTTTAGCGAAAGAATTGTGCATTATTGGAATAAATATGTGAATGATAAAAGTAGTATCAACAAATTTTGAGATTATGGCTTAAAAGATTGATTAAATGATCAGTTTTTGGAACTCTCTGAGGAAAATTCAAGTTATCAACTATACATTATAGCAAGCCGATGTGTGAAGAGGCGATATTGAACAGGAATAAGATTTTTAAATGTTGACAAGACAATATATTTTAATGTGATGCCCATAGAAACATTATATATAAATGAATGAAAACAAACAATATCATTGCATGTTTCAGAGCAAGATCACGGTCAAATACACAGAGTTGATGGGAAAAATTTTTTTAAAAGATGGATGCTTGTCATGTTAATCTCAAACTTCATTTGAAAACATGGTTTTGTACCAGATGAGAATAGCTGAGTAGAAATTGTATTTTTTTTCTATGAAGAAACAAAAAAAATTGAATAATACTATTTTCATGAAGATAATGAACAAGGAATTGATTTTGATTCAATCTGATCGTGCAGGTTCATCTTTTGATAAGTGAAACCCTCAAAACTGAATAAAGCCATAAATCAATGAAATATGAAAAAAAACAACAGGTGTTGCTTCAAAGTTATTGGATCTCTTCAAGAAGATAAAGATTTTCATATCTGGAAACATTATATCCAAGGAATTATAATGCTATAATGAAAATCCACTGAAAACGTAGACATCTGAAATTCTCTAGACCTATCAGAAACACTGAGAGAAATGCAAGAAGCAGCTTGAAGTAAATTTCAGAGACATTTGCCAAAAAGAAAGATTAGGTCTGGAGATTTATAAATTCTTAAATTCCTTACAAAAATAATAGATGCCTGTCATTATCAAGGGAAATAACTCCTCTTTGAAATTTTTTTTAACCATTAGATGAATTTTTTTTTTCTAATCAATTCACTGAAGAGTTCCATGATTCTTAATTTTATTCATAGAAGAGTTCCACTGTCATTACAAGCAGTCCATGAATTTGAGAGTTAATGTTACCTGATGCCTATTATGAATAACACTGAATGGAAATGAAGTTTAACAAATTTAGCAAGAACGATTCATCAAACAGATAAAATTTAACTTACAGGCACATAATTCAGCTGGGACGACATTTGGTTGAAGGCCTCCCTAAAAAGATACAAAAATTCTGAGATAAAATAACTATAAAATATCTTATATTATGACTTATATTCAAAAGTGTTTTCTGTTTCAAAGTTTCAGGTTTGTGAAAGAATTGGTGTGATGCTGTAAATAAAGAAAATTTCAGAGATGATTTTAAAACTTATCCTAAATCTTTTCATTGAATAATACATTTTTTTCAATTTAGAAAAATAATCTAATTTGAAAAAAAAAGGCAGCTACATTCAGTTTCTCAAAAAAATTGTTTCAAGACGTTTTAATAACCAGATATAAAAATCTCATCCTAATTGAATATCAACAATTTAATCAATTAAATGATAATGTTAAACTTGATTATTAACTTAGTATTAAATATATTAACATTTCTACAACAGAATGTTTGATCAAGTTAAATCATGAAAAAGATTTTGGAGATATTCTTGAGAGTTTTATGAATACTTTTATTCTTCAAATTGTACATATACCAATGAGGCCTTCAAAAAATTATTCAGGTCTTGTAAAAGAAAACCGTTCAGCAGAGAATTTGGAAGGTTTCAGAGACAAAAAATAAAATCTAAAATTGATTTCCCATTTTTAAGATTTTAAAAAAAAATTTTCCTTTTTTATTTTTCAAGGGAAGTAACTCACCCTTACAGAATATTTCGATTTATCCCCCCCCCTCACACACACACACACGCACGCAAGAATAATTTTCTAAACTTACCTCCACCATTGTGAGATTGACAGTGGTAACATCTCCTAAGGTCATGTTTTTGTCGGCTTTTAATCTGGAGAAAAAAAAAGAAATTAAGAAAATAATCAAAGGTAATATCTTACCCAAGTGAAATCATTTTGATCCTTATTGAAAAATCAATTTGAATTAACTGAAAACAATTACTACAGAAGAGATGAAAACATTTTTAAAATACATGTTAATCAGGAAATTTCAAATCAAAAAAGAATTGGAAAAATACTTAGTCATTGAAAGATGCTTGACTATCAAAATCTAAAATTTCTCATTTGGTGAGAAAAGATTTTGTTAACTTAATTCTATTGCGAACAGTTCGGAAAAAAAAATGCATACAAACCTTGATATTTCAAATAAGGAAATAATAGGGGAATTCTTTGGAAATATCCCTGGAACTTTGATCAAGTTAATAAAACCATTTTTTTTTTTAAATGATGATGTTTCCTTAAGTGCCTTTAGACATACTAATGCTTTAAACCATCCATACAGAGAAGATACTTCCCTCAAAGGATTTAGTAAGTAACTAGCATTCTAAGAAAAAATTAGGCTGTGTTGGGGGTGATCAATTAGAAAGTTGGAAAAAGAGGTGATCAATGAACCAGTTACTTTTCTCACCTATGATTACTAAAAAATGTCCAATTTGAAAGAAAAAAAACAAAAAACAAGCAGGCACAAACTAGTGACTAATTCAGTATTAAATTACATTGTATATTGAGTACACCACTAAAAACCCATTTTGATGGGAATCTAAAAAAAAAAAAAAGAACATTTTCCTTGCTCATTGAGTGTGTATGCAAAATTAGAACGATATGGGTTGTGCAAAGTCCATATAGATATAGATGTCAGAACACATGAATAACCTAAACTCAGCAACAGTGATTGAACCGGTCGGTTGTGGGTAGTGGGGATGAATATCTTGAGCCAGGGTTTGATATTAATTGTGTAGAAATCATGAAAATTAGAGGAAAAGATTGAATCATTTTGAGGAAAAAGGGTCAAAAATTGAAAATTCAAAGTGTAAACAATATTTACCTTTTCTCTTGTTCTTCTCTGTAGGCAAGAAATGTGTTGATAATTTTCCTCTGAAAAAGTTTATCATGAAAATCCTTTGATATAAATCTATAGCAGACACAGGTAAAATACAAAACAATTTAAAACCATGTTGCATGGTATGAGAGATTAAACTTTTAAGGATAGACTAGGAAAGTTAGGGAGGACTATTTTGTTTGAGAGGAAAGCATTAAGGAGACTTGATCAAATCTTTCAAGGTATTGAATGTTTACAAATTATGCAATTCTAATGTTTAAGAAGTCAGATAGGACAGGAAATTCACAAACTGGGTCTATTGCAATTTTTTTTCTCACAGAGAATTTAGAAATACTGGAATAGTTTACCATCTCATATAAAAAATAATAAAAGTAATTTCAAAAATAACTTGGTTAAATTTAGATCATCTGAGAAAGAAAATAAATGAATATGGCAATTTGGGGAGTTATCAGCTGAAACATATCGAAGAATTTGAGAAAAATAAATAAATAAAAAGCGTCTGGTAAATGTTTCTCTTTACCGGTGAGATTGTGAATTTTTTTTTCTCTTTCTATCACTAGAATTAATGTGTATTTTAACATTGAATAAGTATTTTTGATGTAAATTGTAAATGGAGATATCCATAGGGGAATCTCTATTTAATAAACTAGTAAAAATCTGTGTAAAAAGGACAGGTTTATTCATGTATTGATCGGAACCAAGGAGCCTCAAGTTATTTTATTAGATAATTTATTTTTAATGATGCAAATATTCTAATTTCAAGTTTTTACAAATCCCAACTTAACTCAAGCAGTCTTAATGTGTGATCAGACGTAAAGTCTAAAGAGTTTCTATGGTGTAATCTTCATTGTTATGTCATAATAGGAAGGTAAATCAGCCAATGAGATCTGCAAACACAAACAAACAGACAAGAAATTAATCACGTGTTTAGATCAGTGGTTTGAAAATCTTGAAAACTCCAGAATCCTTTCTATGAAGGAAATATTCTGGCTAGCCCCTATTTTTAGCATTTAGCTTCCAGACAGTAATCAATGAACAACAAAAATAGACAAATTTTGACCTTTTAAAATCATACTTACTTCAAGTATATTACGTTTATGTGAATTCTAATATATGGTACAGGCCTGTGTACAGAAACTATGTTTTTTGATAGCCATGCAATGGATTTTGAGGTTTTGCAATGTCAGGTTCAAAAGGGACACTTCTGCAGACCCCGAACATCATTTGACGGAACCCTAGGGGTCCGAAAATTATTCGACGGAACTCTAGGGTTCCGCACACCCCAGCTTAAAACCACTGGTTCAGATGATTAATAAATACGGTGCAGGGGGAGGTAACTCTGACTATACTCACATATTTTTCAGCAGCCGTGTTTTCAATGAATCTTGATCCATGGCCAGGATTTCCTGTACAATGTATTTTCAACCCTAAAACACAGGAGATTTCCAAATCATAACGAAGAGAAGATTCAAAGAAGAATTCAAAATACAGGGATCATTAAAAATAGAAAATCGATTCTGAAAAAACGGGTGTATTATAAAAAGGAAAAAGAGATATTTTGTGCGTACTTTTTTTTTTGCTTTTTTTTCAAGAACCAAAAAAAAATGGCCCACCTTTCAACAAAGTATCATCAGAATTCATGGAGAACTTTTAGAGATATTGTGTAGACAAATAAACAGAGAGATAGACAAACATGGATGAACACATACATAGCTATGCCCACCATTGGACAGTGATTAACGAAAACGCTAAACTAATAAATTGCAAAAAACTTAGAAGCTTAGATAACTTTCATTACATAAATTGAACTTTGGTTCTTTTTTTTGTCTTTCTCAAAAACCCTTGAAAACAGATTTAGCTGAAATATAAATATGTTGTAGCTTAGATATAGAGCATGCAAATATCAGATGATGAGCAAGGTGTACATAAATAGTTGAATGAACAAGTAAAATTCAATATCAGTTTACATTAAACATACAGTTTATCAAAAATTCCATGTCTAAAGAAGAGCATAATTTCAGTTCTCTAGCTTTGTCTTTAAGGCTTCTAGACCAAAAAAATGGAATGTACAGTTTATTTAAAGCTCTATGTCTAATCTACAACATACAAAAATTTTAGTTCTCTGGGTCTGTTTTTGAGGGTTTTTAGGAGTTCAGACATTAGGTTACATTCAACGTACAGTTTATTTAAAGCTCTCTGTCTAAGCTATGACATATTGAAGTTTCAGCTCTCTTGGGTTGTTTTGAAGGATTTGGGAGTGAAAAAAAAATTCATTCATATAATAAAAGTTAGCATTTAGCGGTTATCTTGGCTTCTGCTAAATATTAAGTGGTTTATCAGTTTAGGATTTTTGTTAGTTGTGCCCATCACTATCTCTGACCAATTTTTTTGATAGAATTAAAGATAAAACAAAATCCCATTACTCACACCAAGGTGATCTTTCTCCATAGTAGACAGTAAAATATTCAGTGGGGTTGGCCAGACCTGTGGTATATAATGAAATGACAGATATCACAAAGAATACAATACTCACAGTCTTATTACTAGTTTACTTATACCAGTTTATCCATTCCATAAATAAATAATATTTGAGTACTTATCTAATTACTTGGAATATAAAGAGAAATAGTCACAGAGTTAAAATATTATTGTGTACAATCATCTTTCTCTTACAAATAACAAAATAATAAAATAGTCTTCACAGAGAAGTAACTCTACCATATAACATTAAGGTTATCTATATTTATGGATATGTAAGATAAATTCCTATCGTCTACAAGAGGGATTTTAAGAGTAGTCCCCACACATAATCTTGTGTATATTACAAAATGATCTACCAATTGAGATAAGCCCTGATTTTTTAACAAGATGAAACAGAAAAATTGATGCTGACCTTCATCAAGGGCAAATCCAATGTTCAGTTTCTTGAATTCTTCTCCTTCCACAAAGGTCTTCATACCCAAAACTCCACCAATTTCTTCATCTGGATGAAAAGGAAAAATAATTTAATTTGAACAGAATATTTTGTTAAAAGACGAAAAAAAACAAACCTGGAAACATCTATAAACTATCGAAGGAAAGATAAATACAGAACCAGGCTGGTCACATTTGGTCAGAAAAATAGATTGAAATCTATGCTGTCAGTTTTGGACAGATATATCTCAAAGAAATAATTTACTTACGATGCAATTGAATTAGGTGAAAAAAATTATTATTTTTACAGATCTGGAAGTCACTTGATAGAAACAGTCACATGCGGAAAGGAAAACAGACGGATCCAACGTAAGAAGTGTTGCTACCATTAGAGGAAAAATTGTGTTTACCACCATCACATTTGAATAGTACACCTGCAGAAGGCCATAGAATGGATCAGGCCAAAACGTTGTGCTAACTAACAACACAAATGACAAAGAGTTCAATTGTAGGGAAAACTTTTTGAATGTTGATTACTCTTCCCAAAACTACAGAAAGAAATCCTAGTTGGATATTAATAAAGATGAGGATGTTAGTCCAATGTAAATCAAGAGTTTTTAAAATATTTATAAGAAATACTTTAGACAAGTTTAGACAAGCTTTTGGATTCTGCTATAAACGTACCAGGCACGAAGGTGAGATGAATGGTTCGCAACATCTTTTCTTTCTTCATTAACCTACGGATTGCCTCAATGTACCTGGAAAAAAAGAAATCGGAACAAAAATCAATTACTAGAATCTAACAATGAAGATCAGTTATTTACTTAGGAAAGAATTTGATTGTTTGAATTTCACGCTTTATAAATAACTAGTTTATCCAGCACCATCGAAAAATGGCGGCAATATTCAGATAATTTTCCAGTTGAATTATACTTGGAAAATATCAAAACATGAAGTTGCTCCATATTTTCTTGTTTGCATACAGCCAGAACAAAACTGGATTTTTTTTTTAGCGTTTGTAAAAATCATTTTTCAAATAAGTAACAGAGACTACTCTGTAATTAGCATTCGATAGTTACTTCCCTTGACGAATTTTGATATATATCTAAATAGTTTCTAGTTTTAATGATCAGAAAGAAATTACAAACAATTCATACTAGAAATGTGATAAATACTCACTGAATTCCAACACATTTCATGTCCTGAAAAAAAATAATTGCACATTTTCAAGACAAAAGTTTGAGTTGATGTGAATAAAACAGAAAAATTTACATTAGAATTTGTGTATATAAGGAGGATGCAAAAAGCTTAACCAAATATTTTGGGAACTGATTTGTCAGAATTCATTGAGAGGATAGATGTAAGAATTCATTTATTTGTTTATGAAATAAAAATGCCTCTATGGTTATTTCTGTAGAAATATATATTTAACATCAAGAGATTAATAAAAGACATGAAAATGTATGAAACTTGATAAAAAAATTTCTATCTTACCAGCGCAGAGAAACATTTACCAGACAAATTTTATCTATTTATTTTCCATGAATTCTTCTTTATATTTCAGCAGACAACTCCCTAATTTGCCGTATTAATTTATTTTTGAACCAAGATGATTGATGTTTATATAAGTTATTTCTAAAAGTATTTATACAGGAGCTATTTTTCATATTAGATGGTAAACTATTTCAATATTCAAAAATTCTTCAGGAGAAAAAATCAATTTGTTTTTGTGACTGTTTTTATAATAGACCTAGATAGAGCAGGGTAAATGTTCTGTTTTATTTTTTTGTTTGTTTGTTTGTTTTTTAAATTCCCCTCCAAAATGGGGTTTTTAGTGAGGTATTCAATATGCAAAGTAATTTTATGCTGAATAGGTCACTAGATTGTGCCTGCTTTATTTTTTTTGATTTAGACCATTTTTTAGTGATCACAGAGCAACAAAAGGTGAAAGAAGTAACTAATTCATTGATCACCCCTTTTTTTCATCTTATCAATTGATCACCCCCAACACAGCATGTATGCGTGGAGGGGATTCATAATTTGCTCAACTTTTCTAGTCTATCCTTATAGCTCAAATCTCTCAAACCACTTATCATTCTAGTAAGCTTTCTCCGTACTGTCTCATTTCAAAATCAAAGTCCAATTATCATGTCAAGCGTGTGAGGCCAGATTCAGATACAATATTTTACTTTCTTCCGTTCATAAGATTCAGATTGAAACATTAATATTTCTTTGAAATAATAGCAACAAGAATAAATAATATAAATGTAGTTGAGAAAACTTTCTTGAATTTTTGCAAAATAAATTGTCACCAAAATTTCTAACTTCAAGATCTTTGGGGTTTAAACACAGAAAAATTCATATTTTTAGATATCATAATCATATTTTAAAATTCAAAATTCAATAATTTAAACGTAGTACAAGAGTGAGGAAAATCTACTTTTATAATTAATGACGTGATTTTTTTCTTTTTCTCTGTTCGTAAAACAGTGGGCTCTTCAATTCGAAAGTAACAATTTTGCTGATAAAAATATCTCCTACCCACCATGACAAACAAAGGACTCTTTGAATGAAATGAGTTCAGTAGTTTCTTTTTCTTAAAGAATCATCTTACAGAAATTCTAATACATTCATACAAATTTTCTTTAGGAGATTAACTTGTCTTCGAAAATTAAATAAAAATTGAATGTTAAGATAAAACAAATACCTTGCATAAATGAATCACCATAGCCTGCACATGTACCAGAACTAATTATTTAAAAAAAAACTTTCTAAAATTATCTTTGATAAAATTGCTTTTATATCTAAAAAAAAAAATAAATAAAAAGGTCTTTTATCTGAAATTATATGGGAAAAAAATCTATCTTTTATCTAAAATTATCTGAAAAATCTTTGATCTGATCATCATCAGTATTGAATCGTCCGTTGTTGGACATAGACCTTCCCCAGGATCTGCCACAATTCTCTATCATATGCATTGCGGAGTACGTATTTTTTTTAATTTGTGTACATCTCTCCATCTTAAATTCAGCCAGCCTCAGTTTTGCATGTGATCTCTGGGGATCCATATTGTGAGTCGCGATGTCCATCGGTTGTCTTTCATTCTTGCAACATAGCCTGCCCATTGCCGTTTGAGTTTTCAAATGGCTTCTATGATGTCTTAGACTCCCGTTTTCTTCCTGATATACTATGCTGTCTTGTGATCTCTCCTTGTGAGGTTGAGCATGATTCTCTCATGCGCACGTTGCATGCTTCTCAAAAATTATCTTTAAAAAATAGATCTTTTATCTAAAATTATCTAAAAAATCCCACCACAAGATTAGGGCATTGTTGGTCCCCCCAAAAACCATAGAGATCCAAAAAAGCACTTTTTTGAAAGGACAAAAAAAAAAAAAAAGAATGTTTTTATATGGTACCAAGTGGTGTTGTCAAGGCTGTAACTCCAAAAATGTAACCAGGAGTACTTGGAAACACACACAGTTACTCAGAGAAAAAAGAATCTTTGACAAAAAAAAAAAAAAAAAAGAAAAAGAAATCTTTTTTAAATACAAAAAGAAATTTTTACCTGAGATCCACGTGCATAAATATCTCCATTTTCCTTTTTGTCAGCACTGAAAGGATCGACACACCACTGATCCTGAGGGGAAAAGTTTGAAATCATATTTTACACATACCTGATTACCATCAGTCATTTCAAAATTGAGAGAAAAAAAAGAAAAAAGAAAAGGAAAAGAAAAGAAAAGAAAAAAAGAAGGAAAGGAAAAGAAAACAAAAAAGGGAAAAAAGGAAAAGAAAACAAAAAGGAAAAAAGGAAAAGAAAACAAAAAGGAAAAAAGGAAAAGAAAACAAAAAGGAAAAAAGGAAAAGAAAAGAAAAAAGGAAAAAAGGAAAAGAAAAGAAAAAAGGAAAAAAGGAAAAGAAAAGAAAAAAGGAAAAAAGGAAAAGAAAAGAAAGAAAGGAAAAGAAAAGAAAAAAAGAAAAAAGGAAAAGAAAAGAAAAAAGGAAAAAAAGGAAAAGAAAAGAAAAAAGGAAAAAAAGGAAAAGAGAAGAAAAAAAAGAAAAAAGGAAAAGAAAAAATAGAAAGAAAAAACATCAATAGAAAACAGTTTTTTTTTCTATGTTCATGCCAGTTGAGTACCCCTTCACTGGAATGCCCAACCCAAGAAGTGTTCAGAATTACAGATTTCCTTCAGGCAGTGATTAATGCACGTAGATCTTTTACCATTTGGGATGTAAATATAGTTTTACTTTTCTCAAAAGTTACACAAAGCCAAGCTCTTACTGTGGTCAGAATGAGTTGAATAAAGCCTTTGAAATCTGTCTCAGCTCTCATTGAATCATGCTACAGTTTGGTCAGGTGTGAAATTTTCCATTCGTGACGTCATGTTAACTTTTAAAAAGTTCCAGATTTAGGATCATTTCAGGTTTGGGAAGTTCCAGATAAGGGTTACTCAACCAGTGTTATATCTTGCTTTTATAAATAAGTAAATAATATACTTACTTCAAAAACAGGAACGACATCTGTGTGGGAATTGAGCATAATTGAAGGGAGTGATGGATCTTCTCCTTCCAGGGTCATTATGAACACAGGACGCTTGGGTGCAACCTAACAATAAATATTATTGACATTATAGTTATATCTACATACATCTAAGAAATAAAAAAAACTCACTTCTCAATACTATTTGTATGATGATAGAGATTGTTTTTTTTTCTCAATATCTTGTAATCTAATGCAGGGTATTTGAGGCATTGATTTTAACATGGGTGTGTCATCCCTCTTCAAGTTGACTTTGGAACCAGAGTTGTCTATTTCCTAGAATGGTTGCCAATCATAGCTAGAGAGACCAGTTTACTCATCTATTTACCCATAAATAAGGGGAGAAAGTAGTATATTCATGCCTTTGCCAAGAGTCCAAGTGCAAAGTGTACGCAAACTGTCTCAGCCAGAGTTTTAACTCAGCCCACCGTTATCCATTCACTAAGCCATTTTGTTTCGCGTCCAGTAGTGTTCACACTCATATTTTTTTTTTTTTGGAAAAATCAATTTTTTCATTGACTTAATAATAGGTAAGAAAAATAACTTTTTCTTTGATCACCCCTTCTTCCAATTTTTTAACTGATCTCCCCACAAACATTGCATGCTGTCAAAAGACATTGATCACATGATCGTTTCTATTGAGTGACCAACCAGACCTGCTGCAATCTATATTCAAAATCTTCCGTTCAAACAGGGAACTCTATATCCTTCATGTCTGAAATCCTGATAAGGCATCAGCACCATTTTTTTGAACAGAGAAATGACAATGCATTACTTAATGCGATAAACATTTACAAGTCATGTTTATTCATCGGCCATTGTATCTTAAAAAACCTGATTTTAACAATATTAGGTTAAAGCTTGTTGACATGACTGATAAAGTGCAACTCATGTTTATTAATACAATTGGGATCACTCTGAGACACAGTCTTCAAGATAACAATAACCGACTGATAACATTAGACAAAGGATAGAAAAATGAGAATAAATTTCATTCATTTTTATGAATTAATATTAATTGTTATAAATTCATTGTCTTAAAGAACTTTACATGATGAAAAATTAATATAAAATTCATTCAATTATTATAAATTTTCTATTTTCTTTTAGATAAAGTGTATTGGATCAAGTGATTTTGATAGCAATAACCGTTTGATAACAATATCTGTGATTATAAGAAATTGTTTCCTCTGCATAATCAACTTAATCAGAAACAGGGCTGGATAGTCAATCAATAGAAAATGTCAAGAAACTAATCTCTTTTGACTGCATTCTGTGTTAGGGATGATCAATTAAAACATTGGGAAAAGGGGCAATCAATGAATAAGTTATTTTTCTGACTTTTTGTTGGACAGTGATCAGTGAAAAAAATCTGAATTTTCAACAAATAAAGCAGACACAAACAAAGGGATTAATTTAGGATAAACTTACAGCGCAAATTGACCCTACCTAAAAAAAAAAATTAATTTAGGAAGGAATTTTTTTTTTTAAATTTCCAAGACAATTCAAATAAAGCTGGATTAGTGGACAAGTTAATGGAATAAATAAGAAAAATTATACAAAGGTTTTGGTTTACTTATCCAGTCTTGATCTCTTGCTATGGTGAGGACAACAGGTTACTTTTTGCAGGAGGAAAAAAACATTTCATTTTTCTTTTTACTTTGCTAAAGAATACTACACTCAAACCCCACTGGGAATAGCAAGAATTCGTCATTGGGGACCTGCCTGTCTTGGAATCTAATCATTTGATTTTATGTTTTTATGGCCTATCTAGTAGGAGAGGTTGTCTTTCCTTTAGGGGTTTTTTTTTTCTTTCTCTCTATTTTATTTATCTATTTATCAATTTATTCATTTTTTTAAAATTCATTTATTTTGGGGGGGGGGGTAAGGAGTAAATGTTTAAATTTTCATCCCTTCAACTTCATTGGTGCAGTTTGCATGCATCATTATATATATATATATATATATATATATATATATATATATATATATATATATATATATACATATATATATATATATATAGCCAGCTAGACTATCTTGCAAACTGAAGAAACTTATGTTGGCAGTTTCTAATGAGTAATCAGACAATATCTGGGATAATATTAAAGTCTGACATGCTTTAGCCATGGGGTCCAAAATCTGTAGAATTCATAAAATGAGTTAGTTCCCCTTTTCAGATTTCAGCTGGTTTTGATTGGCTAAAAATGTTTTTACTTCTTTTTTCAAAGTTCAGTTGATGATATTTAGATAGAAAACAAAATTTTTCAAACTTTTATTCAAACAATCAAATCTTTTCCCATCTTTCATGGGGTCAACATAACATTTCAGACGAATCATTTTTCAGCCTTCGCCAGGTGTATAATTCAGAGGAAAAAGGCAAACCTTTTTTTCTCTCCAGGACAAGAGAGATGAATAAGATAACTTGAAGACAAAGGCTGAAGACTGGATCGGCTGAAACGTTGTTTGATAACATCAAAGATGGGAAGAAGAGATTCTTTTGTTAGACAAAAGTTGGTGTATCATAACACAATATTTTTATTATCAATTTTAGCTAGTTTTTAATTTTTAGTAGCTTTTTATGCCAACTTTGGACCGTAATTCTATCGCAACTAAAAGTTAAGATTAAAGTGAATACTAGTCAAAATTGATAATAAAAATTTTGTGTTAGAATACTTCATCCAATTATAAGAATAAACTAATTTTAAAGATTGATTAAAGATTAATGCATACATATCAAACAGAAATAACCACATATATCCATGTATATTTATAACAGTAAATAAAATTGTTCCCCAAAAAACTTCTTTTCATCTGACACTCATCAGAAGGTGAAACCTCAAAAACTGATTGCTAATCATGAGAATTTAGAAACTTTTTACTGATATAAACTTTTCAATAAACTAAAAATGAAAAATATTGCTGTATTAAAGACTAAATAAATATTGTAAATATCAATAAGCATCAAATTTTGGTTATGAGGAGACAGGGTAAAAGATGTGAGATGAGTTTCTGTTTAACTATGGAGCTCCCATGGCCAAATGGTTAAAAGCAGCCAGGTGTATACTGGACTCTTTCTGGCTAGAGGATGTGAATTCAATTCTCACCATGGATTCACTCTTTTTTCCCCCAATCATTCTCTTTACTCGTTGTCATAGAATTACGGTTTGAGTCAAAATTTTTATAAAAAGCAACTCAAAATTAACACAAAGGTAAAAACTAGCTGATATCAATATTTAAAAAGTTGAAGAGTTAATGACTTCTCAAATTCATGAAAGAATTTTTCGTCTAAAGATATTTAAGATTCAAAAAATGAAATAAAAATTTGTTGGTAGAAATAAATCATAAAGTCTGTTTACTTCAACAATTTTGAAAGGTAATCCAAGATCTTCCGCCATTTCTTTGAGAAATTCCATTGCTCCATCTGTAATGAAAGAAAAAGACAGGTAAATAGTCTCAGGTGATAATGCAAACTTCAGAGAATGCTTTTTATTATACAAGCTCATCTGGTTCAAATAAGCAAAAAGTAACAATTATGTCAGAGGGTCTGTCCGGGAAGAATCCAGCCATTTTTTATATCTCAGATGTAATGATTTTTAAGTATTTTCTCTTTGACCTTTGAACTGTATTCACCCATAAGTGACACACCTGGTAAATAAATGCATTTTTCACAAAGTTCTCTGAGGAAAGTAAGCAATATTTTCTAAAGATCCAGTCAATTAACCATTAAATCAAATAATTTTCTTTAAATCAAATTTCTCAAAGGTCAATTCTATTCCTGAAATTCTTTTCAAATTTTCACTGATGACAGATCTGTCAATCGTCAGAATCAATTTTTTTTTTAGTCAAAAACGTAAACATGGTCTTAATCTGCTTAGTAATGCATTGGATATGCAAAAGTATTCTTTTTTTTTTACGAATAACTTTATGCTATTTAATTGCAATAATAACCAGAATAAAACTTAGAAATATTCCATTAGAGCAATACATTTTAAAAGAGCATTAAAAAAAAATGACGATATATTATGAACTAACAGACAGACAAACATGAGTGAACTTATTGTAAATGCTATCAAGAGTTGTATCAGTCACACTTATAGTATCATTAGAAGCCATCAGCCCCTCTCCTTCCTCACCCAGTTTTGGATTTGGGATACGATTACCAACCCTGTCAAAACGGCAAAATTCAGCTTGATCTTAATTTTTTCTGAGTCCAGCTCAAAAATGGCCTTTTTTTACTGGACTAGTAGGTTGTTGTTAATACATGGATCTCGCTGTTGTTCTTAAAGAAAGGATCTGAAGCTATTCTAAAAAAAAAGGAGAAAATTTCTTCAAACAAGTGGTGGGATGAATCTATGGAAGTAGCGTAAGAATCTTTTCCTTAAGACAGAATCATGATTATAGAAGGAACTTATAATCGGGTATCACCGGTAAATTTCTTAGACAAGAATCGGAGTTAATTGTAAATAACTTGAAATTTGTTCCTAGATTTCCATAGAAAGTTTTCAAAATCATACTCTTCAAACCCAAAATAAAAATTACTTCAGTACAGTAAGAACCTATTATCAAGAGAAGAATGAAAAAAATTAAACTTTCTATTCTGGAAAAAGTTGTTTTTTTTGTGGCCCGTTTAGTTTTGCCATTTCAGTTCGATAACTAAAAAGTCTGCGTTAATTAGATTGCCATAGATTTCTGTTTTAAAAAGATGCATCTTGGACTTTATTGTTAGATGAAGCCTCCAAAAATTGAAAAAAAAAATCAACGTTATTTATCTCACCGTAATCAGGGTCGGGTTGAACTGTCTTGATGCGTAAATATCTTCTAAATTTGGTTACTGCCGGATCTTCTATTTCAGTTGGTGGTGCCATTTTGTAAACTTTTATCGAAGATTCAACGATTTGAAAAGAAAAAAATAGTTATCCAGCTTCAATGCAAAATGTAGACTGATCAAATCTGGGCCAGACAGATAAATGTGACCCCCGTTATTTTCCACTCAGATAAAAAAAAAAGAGGAACCAATTGAATTAGATTAATGTGCAACTCTCGCCTGTGAGACTTCCTTCCGCCGTCATTCCGTTATTACGGCACTCTTGCTCCTAGCTTCTTTTGTTATACATTAACATTGATTTGTTGTTGTCTCCTCTTACTTCAACAGTACCGACCCGTACATTGAGGCGAACCTGGCCGGTCTACTAATCCAAACTGAAAATAATGGTCTTTTTTACAATGATCTGGGTAATTGTTTGGATAAGGTACGCAAAAGGAGGGGGTAACTGGTATAGACACAATTATTCAAGCCGCTGCTGAAAACAAATTTCTGAAAAAAAATATGAACACAGAAAACATGACTATTTATTCCAAGCTGTATTTGGTGATTATTTGGATTAGGTCAGATTTTTTGCAAGGGAGATTATCAATGGCTGCTAAATTCGAATGGCTAAAAGTGGCTAGATTTTTGATGTGGTCCAAATGACGTTATTTTCAATTATATTTTCGATAGGATCAGTTGTTATGTTTGAAAATAGGGTTAGTAATTATGTTTGGAATTAGGGCTAGTAGGTAGGCTTGGAATTAGGGTTAGTTAGTTGGTTAAGGTTAGTAGGTAAGCTTTGAATTAAAGTTAGAATTAGGGTTAGTAGGTAGGTAGGTATATTTTGGCTATATTATGCAAGGGAAGTAACTAAACCTTCCTAACAAACCTTGAATTACTGACCTTTAATACTAACCATCAACGTTTTTATAGTATGTGGTCAACCATCAACGTTTTTATAGTATGTGGTCCACCATTGAGGTTTTTATAGTATGTGGTCCACCATTGAGGTTTTTGTAGTATGTGGTCTACCATTGTAATTTTTGTACCATTAAGTTCCTACAGTAATATGCAGTCAAACACTACAATCAAGTTTCTACAGAAGTAAGTGATCACTTTCAATGCACACACATGAATCAAATCGACAATATCAACTTAATTTCAAGTGCTTATCAGATGTACCAACATTTTTATCTGTTAATGGATTTCAGTTTTGAACTAGATCCATATACTTAGGGCTGATCTGCTCATCTGAACTTAAACAGTGGTATAGAGTGCAAAGGTTTTTGAGGCACACTCAAAACTGGAGATAGAATTCAAATTTTAAATCTTACATCAGGGCGTATGCCAGCCTTGTGCTGGCCCAGCTTCTAATTATTTGATTATCCTCAATTTCAATTTCTTCAAATGATGACAAAGGAATACGAGCTTTTGAACAACTATTATGGTGCTTCACTGGACTTCAGATAAAGCATTGTTAATTATTATCTAAAGGAAACTTCTTCTCCCAAAGAATAATAAACAAACTCACTAGTACAGCATAACCCGAATATACTAACAACAAAAACAGGAAATAAATCCAAGAATAAATACAAGAAGCAAACAGAAACTTCTGGCATAAATAACTTGACATTTCCAATTATAAAGTTAGCTGGAATTGAAAAATATGAAAACCTAGCCATTTCGAGCCACCAAGGGAGACATCCTCATTTTGATGTTCACAAATTTTCCATGTGGTTATTTGACTAGTATTACTTTCATCCTAATTTCAGTTGCTTTTTATCATGACTACAGCAATCAGTGAGCAACAGAGATTGGAAATACAGAATAAGCCTTTAGCGAGGCTCAATTTCACATCCCTTTTATGTCGGAGAGACATTTACATGTGTATGTTCCGCTATATGTGTATGTGTATGTGTGTGTGTGTGTGTGTGTGTGTGTGTGCGTTTCTCTGCGTGTGTGTGTGTGTTTTTGTGTGTGCGAATGGTACACGTTTTAGCTTAATTTTAAAACAATCTATACATGAAAGAGTATAAAATAATGTATATTTGATACGAGACACGAGTCCTGTCTTGTTTTCTCCTTATGTGGTTGATTTGCAACTTGACAATAATATTGCAGGGTCTGCCTCCATGTTCATATCCTAAAAAAATTTTCTCAAGGGAGATAACTATAAAATTTTCATCATGTTTGAAAATGCATGAAAATATAGATGTGATAAGGCCTTCAAATTCAATGTTCATTCTGTTATCATCAGATTGAACTATGTTTTTCTCAAAGGATGGCCTAATGGTTCACAAGGTGGTCTAATAAAATACTAAAATTGGAATTTGTCCCTTCCTTTCAGTAAGCAACTGATATTATTAAAGAACACATATTTGGATCGAAATAGAAAGGGCCTCAGAATCCCATAATTAGATTTCAAACTCATGCAATAAAACAGAAGAAAAAAAAACATTACGTAAGCACAATCTCAAACAGGTCTGCTTAGTCATTCAATAGAAACTGTCACATAACATGCAGTGTTGAGGGTGATCAATTAAGAAATTCATCAAAACTGTCAATATAGATTTCTTCAGTTCTAAGGTATGTCTATCAGGCTGGCTGGCTGCTTATGTTGCACGAATGGAGCTAGAGGGCTAAAAATTTGAACATTTGCTATATCATATCTAGAAAAAATCTTTTTTGTTTTTTTGAAAACTACCCCCAAACAAGTTGCTAGAGTAAGATTCAATTTACAGTGTAAGTTCATACTAAATTAATCATTTAGTTAGTGTCTGGAAGCGTTTTTGGAAACACTTGTTTTTCGAAAATTCAGATTTTTTTATCAGTGATCACTGCTCAACAAAAGGTGAGAGGAGTAACTTATTTAGTAATCAACCCATTTTTTAATTGATCACCCCCACCACAGCTTGCTGCTAAAAGATGTTGGTCATGTGACGATTTCTTATGAATGACTGAACAGACCTGTTAATATTATCAAATCTGAAATTACAACTTTGAATCATTGAAACAAGAAATCATTTTTGTCATTTCCCGAAACAAAAGAGAAGAACACAGAGCCATTTCTTGGTAGCGGTATAATTTATTTCCTCAAAAACAAGATTTTTAAATTTATACAAGGAAATTATTTCATAAACAAAATATTCACTTTTGGCAAATACTTTTAAAAATATCGACAAAAAATGCTATTTTGAATTAAAGCCAATGGGAAAATTAAAACATTCAAAAAGAAGAAAAAAATTATTTCATTTATAAAAATGCGAATTGAATGACTCTTCATTGATGCTGGTTTTATTTCATTTCCTCATAATTAATAAGGAGGTAACACTGCAAAAGCAATGTTTTGAATTTATAAAAAAACAAGTTATTTACATAAATATAAACTCATAGAAAAATTGAATTTGGCTTCAAATGTATACTTTTCTGCATAAAGAGGTTTGTTTTTTCACAGTTATTGAATCATAAACAATATTTCTTGATTTTGTATAACAAGTTTTATAGTTTAGTTGCAACATTGAATGACAACTATAGGTGCTACTATAGAATGCAGTCTACCATCAAATTCCTACACTAGAATGCAGTCTACCATCAAATTCCTACACTAAAATGCAGTCTACCATCAAATTCCTACTATAGAATACAGTTTACCATCAAATTCCTACACTAAAATGCAGTCTACCATCAAATTCCTACTGTAGAATGCAGTCTACCGTCAAATTCCTACACTAAAATGCAGTCTACCATCAAATTCCTACTGTAGAATGCAGTCTACCATCAAATTCCTACTGTAGAATGCAGTCTACCATCAAATTCCTACACTAAAATGCAGTCTACCATCAAATTCCTACTATAGAATACAGTTTACCATCAAATTCCTACTGTAGAATGCAGTCTACCATCAAATTCCTACTATAGAATGCAGTCTACCATCAAATTCCTACTGTAGAATGCAGTCTACCGTCAAATTCCTACTATAGAATACAGTCTACCATCAAATTCCTACTATAGAATGCAGTCTACCATCAAATTCCTACACTAAAATGCAGTCTACCATCAAATTCCTACTATAGAATACAGTTTACCATCAAATTCCTACTGTAGAATGCAGTCTACCATCAAATTCCTACTATAGAATGCAGTCTACCATCAAATTCCTACTGTAGAATGCAGTCTACCGTCAAATTCCTACTATAGAATACAGTCTACCATCAAATTCCTACTATAGAATGCAGTCTACCATCAAATTCCTACACTAAAATGCAGTCTACCATCAAATTCCTACTATAGAATACAGTTTACCATCAAATTCCTACTGTAAAATGCAGTCTACCATCAAATTCCTACTATAGAATGCAGTCTACCATCAAATTCCTACTGTAGAATGCAGTCTACCGTCAAATTCCTACTATAGAATGCAGTCTACCATCAAATTCCTACTATAGAATGCAGTCTACCATCAAATTCCTACACTAAAATGCAGTCTACCATCAAATTCCTACAGTAGAATGCAGTCTACCATCAAATTCCTACTGTAGAATGCAATCTACCATCAAATTCCTACACTACAATGCAGTCTACCATTAAGTTTCCACTGTAGTATACGGTGTATATATTTTTATTAAGAACAATGCTCTACTCGGGGTCATCAGTTAGGAAATAAGTCAAGTTAGGTATCTCAAGGGTATATTAAAGATGATAACAATGATGATGATGTTGGAATTATTGCAGAAACATTGGGATATATAGATGTAGGAATGGAAAGATCGAGACTGAATTATAACGATAAATGTATTGTAAAAAAGAAAGACCACTTTAATGCACATAAATCGTCTTTGTTCAAAAGCTGATTGAAAGTTCTGCTGTATTAAGAAAAGTATAGTAAAGGCAATACTAGACCAGACCATGCATGTTGAGAAACAATTACTTATTAAAAAGAAATAGTATGTAGCTGAGAATATAAGGTATTAGGTGTGAATATAGGTATTAGCAGTAAAGCATGTTCACTTCCTTAGGTGAAGGAAGCTTTAGGTTAGTAGAGGTCATATGCATGCAGATTCAGGATGGTAGAACTCGCATATTCTGGTACAGTAGTACTGAGCTCTGCACCAAGCAAGTATCAGCCCAACTGCAGAAACAACGGTCTACGTGTTTAGTTTTCTAACCAATCTATAACAGAAAGCACTTAATATGAGTACAGGCTGCCTGGGTTTTACACCAGGGATGGGCTTCTAGAGGAGGCTGCATGAATGAAATTGTTACAATATAATAAATCCCTTATATAGGACAATACTAGATCAGACCTTGTAGGTGAGATAATATGATGTGGTAAAGTAAGGATTGGAAGTAAGGTGAAGGAAGGTTTAGGTTGGTAGAGTTCGTACATCACATTTTGGTAGACTGCATGCTACAGTAGCATCCTTATTTTATCAATAACAGATATCTTATGGCAGTGATTGATAGTAATCATATTGATATAAAAAAAAGCACTTATATAATTTGGCATTATTTTCAAATCGTATAAAAAGAGTGTTCCGTCTCCTAAGAGACTATTCCCAAAAGTAAAACATCCTGTCACCAAAGAGACAACTTCCTATGGAATATGGAGACCGATGATGAAGTCCCATTTTTGTTTTTTTTTTTGTTTTTTGCATCAGCTTAGTGATCCTTGCAAGTTAAGAGTCTGGTCTAGACCAGGACTTTATTCCTACAAGTTTTCATGACCCCCCCCTCCCTTGGCAGGATGCAAGTGTACTTGAAGGGATACCTTCACCTAAATCACACAGCTTATAATGTACTCAATTAGCTGCTGAGTGCACATGGAAATTTGTCCTAATGAAGAGTTTTCCACACACTTTGCTCATACTGGGAATCGCACCGGGACTTTCTGTATGCAAGACAGAATTACTAACTATTACACAATTGGAGCGAACACTACTGATCATATAAGTCAATAATTTTGTGATACAATCTTTGGTTTCATACACAATTTGTTTGTTTCTAGTATAGTAGAATTCAAACTGTATTCTGCCGAACCCTTGGGTTCCACGCAACTTTTCTGTGAAACAAAAGTGACATCTTTACAATATATTTAATAATTCTCCATAACTTATATTCCTTCACGCTTTTTACATGACTTTATTTCATGTCTTTAACATGATCAGAACTATTTATAAAAGAAAAATTAATAGTTTGCCGATTCAATTAAAAACATCTCGCTTATGTACTGTACATAGACACTGTTTAATCAGTAGTCGTTCATGAGTCAATTTTTCCTCAGCAAGCTTTGTACTTACAAGTCTATTCAAGTAAATTTTTTCTATTTGGGTTTTATATACAATCAGATAATTCCATAAAAAAGGCCAAAATCCATTAGTTGCATACATAAGTAAATATGATTATAAATTGTGATACATTATGATACATTCATCGTATGATAACAGGAGATCATTTCTAATAAGAGTCCCAATAGAAAAAGAAGCAAACTATAATCATTCACTTGGACCATGTATCCATTTCTTAAAAACATAAGTAAATATATATGTGTAGAAGGAAAGCTGTTTTTTGAAGGGGTACCCTAGGAAATTTAATCATTGAAAAGGGTTCCCCATGTAGCCGATGTTTGAAGGCTACAGCTTAAGTACAGCAACCTTAAAATTTGAGTTTGTTTAATGTATGATTATTTGGGAATTCAACGAAATCCCGATCAACTTTTATCATTTATATGCAGCCATTAGTTTAAAAGCAGTGACATAGCTAGATATTTGGGGTTGGCTCACTGGGGGTCCCCTTCCAACATTTAGTGAGCTTTGATTAAAAAGGACAGTTTGCAATCAATAAATATGCACTTTTACTTAATTATTGAAAAACAACCTCACAAACTGAATTCTTATTCATGTGATTTCTCTACGCATTAACATATCCTTATTATTGTACAATGTCAGTAAAATTTTAGTAGGTAAGCTACTACTCCAAAGATTTGGGAACCCCCTCCATTGGGATCTGAGGGGCATTCTCAAATAGTCCCTCTGGCTACGTCTCTGTTTAATAGTGTTTATTTTTTCTGAAAGATTATATAATACTAAAATTCTCATGGTTTATTTATTAGCCGGTTTGACAACCGCAAATTGATCAAAATAATGCATTGTAACTATATATATTGAATTAAGATACATTTAAAATGCAATGATAATTGGATTCATGCTCACCCCTATAATATACTGATTTCTCAAGGGAGATAGCTATTGAATGCTGATTATAGAGTTATCTCCCTTATTAATTTATTTGCAAATGCATAAAAAAAATCCAGGTGCAATCGGGCCTATAAATTTAATGTTCATTCAGGTCACATCAGATTGCACTACTTTTCTTTCCAAGTGTGATGTAGCAGGTCACAGAATTGACTAGTAGAATATAAAATGGAAAAGAATATTTACTAAAATCTCTCTTAATTATCATCAGCATTTGTTGTTTAACCTCAAAGGAAAAGGAAAACAGGTCAAGCTGTTGACAACAAAAAAAAATGTTATTGCTTTTATCATTCATAAATTCATGTCAGAGTTTAAATTGATTCATTCATTTAGGAGATTTCTATCAAAAGTACAAATGGAATTTTAAAAAAAAGAGAATGACTTCTGAAATTTGTTCTCCGGACGGAAGTGATCCATCTTGAATCCAAAAACTCCTGAAAATATAAAAAAAGACACCAGATGAGTCAGACAAAATGGAAAATGGTTTCAAATTTCCAATTCCATCTAATAAATGTTCCATAATCATGAAACCTTTTTTTCTCTTAACGATAGAATGGATTACTTGAGATTTTAATTTGGTACGAGGATATCAAGTTAGCTTGTGATTCAATTATATGATTTATTTATTTATATATAATTGATTCACAAACACACACTCACATATATATATATATATATATATATATATATATATATATATATATATATATATATATATATATATATATATATATGTATGTATGTATATATATATATATATGTATGTGTGGATGAAAATGTCACTTGAAAGAAGTGAAAAACTCAAAAGATAGGTGTAACATCTTGAATTTTTTTTATTATTCTGTGGGCACAGTCCAGTTAAAAAAATAAAAAATAAAAAAATACATTAACGAATAATAATAAAAAATAGAGATGTAACACCTATCTCTTGAGTTTTTCTCTTCACGTTCCAATTGTCATTTCCATCTACATTTTCTAGGATCACTTCACATCCTCAGTACAATCATATATATATATATATATATATATATATATATATATATATATATATATATATATATATATATATATATATATATATATATATATATATATATATATTTATATGATTGTGTGGTTACAGCATCAGACAAATTACTGTTAAGTAATCTGATGGTTCTAGGTTCGATCCTAGTGTGAGACAGTATAACAATACTACTAACGCTAAAGAGGGGAGTACGGTCAATATACCCCCGTCGGATAAAAAAAGGGTTCGGTTCGTCACTTCCCAAATCTACCAGATGATACCTGACGAAGGCCGTAGAGTGCAACGGCCGAAATGTTGTATGAAAAACAACAAAGATGAAGATGGTCCGAATATCAATAGAAATAATAATAATACCTCATCTCAAAACTTCCGAGATATGCTGATGATTTAATTTTATATCTATTACAAGAATTGAATAAAAAAACTGAATAAACGATTGTTTCTTGATGACAAAAAAATGTACCACAGAGAAAAAAAAACATTTATATTTTTCTTTCTTTCGCAAAAATTGTTTAAAAAAAAGAAAGAATGATGTCAGTTAACTGAGGACATTGATAAGAAGAAAGAATATTTGACATGGCCGAAGACAAAGTGAGTTATAAATGTGATGGATGCACCTAAAAACAAATTGTTTAATGGTCTTGCATGATCATTTTTCATTTTTTTTTCTTCCCCTGACTTGGAATCAAAAATTTATTTGTTTCCAAGTCATATATCTCCTGATCTGAACTATAAACAGTCTTATACAAGGAAAGGTTCGACAATCATTCTCATCATTATTAGGAATAATGATGTCTATTGTATCATACAATATTTTATCAGGAACATTTCAAATAATAAAAATCTTTTTTTTAAAAAGGTAAAAATTCAGATGAAGACAAAATAGTAACAAAAACTCAAAAAAAAAAGATTCAAAATACTTCATCTAATGAAATGAATAAATGAATTGGATTGCGGCAACTGAAGAACCAGTTATTAACAAAACATGGCGCAGATGAGAAGGGGACAACAGATGAGTTTAAAGGTTTGATTTTGACCTACGCTTGCCACTAGTTCCTGTAGCTCAGTGATAAGAGCAGTTGAATGCTAACCGAGCCAGTCTCCAGAATATGGGGTTGTGAGTTCAATTCTCATGGAGAACTTGATTTATTTACTCACTGCCGAAGGAAAACCAGCTTAAGTTTAGTTGTGATAAAAAGCAAAAAAAATTAAGATGAAGGTAAATAGTAGCAAAGTGTTAATAACAATGATTTACAAACATTTAATAGTAAGGAAATCTGACTGGCATTCGGTATACAATTTTTAGATGTTTCTACGCACCTATATAAAACGCTTTTCAGTCAGTCAGTTGGTCTGTTGATGGGTCTCATTTATGTTAAATAACAGAAATAGGAAGGAAGAGGTGTGATGTCATCAAAAGGTGTGATGCAATCAAAAGGTGAAAAGTCATGGAAATAATATCTACTCTGATCATCTTTTTCAACCAGCTGCTAATGATGTTATAATGAAATCTCCGAATTCTGCAAAAAAAATTGGGATGACGGTAAATGTACGTGCTCCCCAATTCACGACTGGGTCCCGTTCCGACTGGTTAAGTCATATCTCGAAAAGTTGAATAAATATTATTCTACTATTCTCTCATTATTTATTACCTATCTTCCATCTTTGAAATACAATTATTGTTTTCTATTTCATTTTAAAAGATTGTA
This sequence comes from Thysanoteuthis rhombus, assembly GCA_963457665.1. Lineage (NCBI taxonomy): Eukaryota > Metazoa > Mollusca > Cephalopoda > Oegopsida > Thysanoteuthidae > Thysanoteuthis > Thysanoteuthis major. The sequence goes on along the minus strand of OY735238.1, from coordinate 1,778,314 downwards.
AGGGAATTAAAGAGTAAAAATGAAAATTTTTACAAATATATACTAAGATACACTCTCAAAAAAGTCTTCTGAAATCTTATCACTCAAATACAACCGAGAGTAATATTCATGGCATTTACATAGAGTGTATATTTTTTTCTTTTGTACAACTATAATTTTTATACACTCTTGCACTTATATAGCTCTCATACACATGTATGACCAAAAACATTTTCATAAAGGAATTAGAATAGACAGTGAGTATCTGAGCAACCTCAGATTTGCAGACGACATTGCCCTTTTCGCAGAGAACCTACAAGACCTCCAACTAATGATAGATGAACTAAATGAAGAGAGCAAGAAAGTCGGCCTACACATGAACTTCAGCAAGACGAAGATCATGTGCAACAACCACATCGGAGATGAAAACACTAAGATCAAAATCAAGGACACAGAACTGGAGAAAGGAGATCACAATATCTACCTAGGATATGGAATCTCCAGAAATCAAGTAAAGAATCACACTAGGATGGCAAGCCTTTGGCAGAGCAAGCTCAACTTTCAAAAATAAGAAGATCCCATTAATCCTAAAAAGAAAGGTTTATAACCAATGAATCCTCCCAATAGTCACTTATCGAGACCGGCAGAATATTAGATGGAGAGACGAGCTAGACAAATTCAGAGAGTGCTGGCTCCGCAACACCCATGATACAGAAGTGTGGCGAATCCTCAGGAAGGTCTATGTCCAATGACGGATGTTAAAAGAATGATGATGATGATGTTGGTGGTGGTGGTGGTGGTGTTGGTGGTGATAGTGGTGGTCGTGATGGTGGTGGTGATGATGATGGTGATGGTGGTGGTGGTGGTGATGATGATGATGATGGTGGTGGTGGTGATGATGATGATGATGATGATGATGATGATTTTTAAATTTAGAAGCACAACTTTCCCATACATGATTTTTCTATATTCACATATTTCAGTCTTATATATAGATGGATGTAAGTTGTATAGGTTATAAATCAGGGAGGAGGCATTGAAGCAAAAAACTAATTTAAAAAATACTTACCAAAATTTTCCCTGATGTTTGTGAGCTTCAATTTATATTTTGCAATAAATCAAACTCTTTCTGTTGTTTTCTTGATAAAATTTCGTAACCTCTGCAATGAGAGAATAAAAGTACAATGAAGAATTATGTCCATCCAAGCCTTGAGTACAGTGTACAGGCTTGGTCACAGGACTTGGAGAAAGATAAAAAAAAATCTTCCAGAGACAACCAAATATTTTCAATGTTTTGTGTAGTATCAAATGAGCTTGATGATATATCAAAATTCTACCACGGTCTGACCACTGGCAAGGCTTAATCTTTAAGATGGTATCGAAATTGACTGCCAAGTTAGTAGGTTTTATTAAAAAAAAAACATCCTAATCCCCCCCCAAAATCCCAACAAAAGGTTTCTCAACTTTTTTTTGTAGTATCAGGCATGCTAAATGACACACCAAAAGTCTACCACACTCTGACCACAGGAAAAGTATAATTTTCAAAATGAAGTACAGGAGTCTTATTAGATATATTATTTGAGTTATACAGCAGTACACACAATATTGACAAATTCCTGGATCAACCCCATAATTTAATCACTCCTTTCCCATCCGTTTTAACAAAAATTTCATTGAGATTCATTGAGAACTTTTGGACACACTGAACAGAACAGACACAATTAAATACAGGAATGTTTAGAGAAAAAAACGAAAAATATGCATAACTATCTCTAAATCAGAAACAAACCCCTGGATGATTATCCCCAAAATTTGGTCAATTCTCCCTTACAATACGCCTTATCTTTCAACAAAATTTCATTGTCATTCATTCAAAACTTTTGGATCTATCACATGGAACGTTATTGAGCAGAATACAGAAATGTACGAAAAAAAACGCAAAAATATCTCTCAGTCAAAAACAAACTCCTGAATCTGCCCCAAACTCTAATCACAACTTTCCTGACAGATGCTTTATTTTATAGGAAATACATAACCCAATTCATTAGGAACTCCCAGAGATATCATGTTGACAGGCAGGAGTGAATACAAAAATTTATGAAAAAATATCTAACAATCAAAACCAAATACCTAAATCTACTGTGATATTCAATCACTTCTTCCTCACAATATGGCTCACCCGCAAAATGGATTTTATTGAGAACTTTTGGAGATATCATGTAGACAGACAGAGGTGAATACAGGAATGTATAAAGTATTAAAACGGAAAAATATCACTCAATCAGGTGTCAATTCCTGGATCCATCTCAAAATTTAGTTACTTCTTCCTTATTACATGCCTTACTGTTCCACAAAATTTCATTGAAATTTGTACAGAACTTTTGTGGATATCATGTGAACAGTCAGGAGTGATAACAAAAATGTATTTTTTTAAAATTTTGTTTCTTTCTTTAAGTATTTCAGTAATCAATCATGTTCGCGATGAATTTCAATGAACTATCTTCTTCGTAAACATTTATATATATGTCTATTTTTTGAGTCTGTCACTATAATTTATAAATAAGAGTATCAGTTGTTTATAAAGGCACGATATTATGATAAGATGAATGGTTTTGAAAAGTATTTGGTGAATTATCATTCACTGCTACTCATCCGAACCTTATAACTGTCTATATCGGACATAATGTAATAGTTTTTATTTTAAATTAAATGACAGTCTTTATACTGGTATACAAGGTACCATATATGTCAGTATATAAGTTGACCCCAAAACTAAAGTATTAATTCAAGTTTAGAGAAATATTTGCCTGATAACTCAACACTTCAACATAAAGCAGCATTACGTCTATCAGAGTGTCAAGTTCAGGGTTTAAACAGACTTTTTTTATCTCTAAACAACAGAATAGATTACTTAAGATTTGAGTCAACTAACAAACCAGGAGAGTAAATTTGGTAAAAGGGCATCAGGTTAGCTTGTGATTCTACTATATAATTCATTTATCTATATATAATTGATTCACAAACACATACACACACACACTCATATATGTGTATGTGTGTGTGTGCATTATTTGGCAGCATATTTTCTTCAAAACATGTTTCATTGAAAATGAACGATTGATTCAAACAAGTAGGAAAGAAAAAAGACTGAAGTTGTTGTAGTTATAATGCAAGTTGTTCCCCAAAATTTTCAAAAAACCCCAAAAAACAAACCCTTTGGTGTTTAGTGTACATACAAAAATTTTTTTAAACTCAAGTCATTCAGTAAATCAGACCAGCCAGTTATTGGATCCCAAATTGTCGGTGCCAAAGCGGTCATATTAACCAGAATCCACTGTATAACCCTCACGTCTATGTTAGGAAGGAATAGAAATAAATATGGAAATGATGTGATCCATTAGGGAAAATACCTGATGCTTAGAGAGACTACTTATCTACCAACATATACAGTATTTTCTTCATAAATTTGTTTATAAATTTCATTGGAAAATTTACAGAAAGAAAAAAAGGGTAAGTAATTCTGTACTTACGTGAATATAAAAATAGAAACCATCAACATTCCAGCCATGAGGAAGAAGACGATTCCCGGCATTATGGGAAGTGTCATGGAGTAGACGGTGTTGAAAACAATCTCAAATATCATTATGCTCACTGATTCGATGAAAGAGATTCCAGCAAACAAGGAACCTGGGGAAAAAAAGAGAAAAAAAAATTAGTCACTCAATAGGAACTGTCAGGTGACCAACGTCTTCTAAGAACATGCTATGCAGGGGATGATCAATTAAAAAAATTGGCAAAAGGAGGTGATAAATGAACGAGTTACTTCTTTCGCCTTTTGTTGGGCAGTGATCAACAAAAAAGTCTGAATTTTCAAAAAATAAGAGTGAATACTGTAGGACACAAACCAAAGGACCAATTTAGCATAAACATTCATTGCAAATTGAACCCCCCACTAAAAACCGAATTTTAAAAAAACTTGAAATTTCAGTTCTCTAGCCCCATTGATATGGCCTGTATACATGATACATGTACACATACAAAGATAACAAGCCTGCCAACCAGCCAGCCTGATCATTTTGAAAACTGAAGAAACCTATGTTGACAGTTTGGTTGACAGTTCTGATTCTCGGTTTCTAAAAATATGAAGTTCTGTAGGTAAAAAAAATTATGGTATAGTGGTTGAAAGTCATCGCAAACGTAATGGTTAACCTTTTCAAGACTTCCAGGACATATCCTGAGGTTTCTATGATGGCAGAGATGCACAGAGTGTCCCATAAGAAATGCCCACTTTGTCTCAAAAGAAATGCACTTGATGCAATAGATAAACTATAGATCTGAGAAGAATGCATTAAGGGAGAACATACCTCTGTCAGTATCCTTGTCAGAGATGGAGGGGTAATTGTGCAAGGATTGGCCCCAAAATTTAATCAGTTCTTCCATAGCCCATTGTCTAACCTTTCACAGAATTTCATAGACATTCATCGAGAACTTTTGGAGATGTTGTGTGAACAGTCATAAGCATATACATAAATGTACTTGAAAAAAAAAAATTATCCCTCAATCAGAAGAAAATTCCTGGATCCATCCCAACATCTTACCACCTCTTTTTTTACCCCACTATCCACTCTTCCATGAAATTTCATTGAAATCCATTCAAGTACTTTTGGGGGATACCGTGGAGAAAGTTGAACGGATAAACAGATACAATTAAATACATATACCTCTTTTGAACTTCATTGAGAGAGGTAAATAAACTTGGACAGGTGTAATGAGTTCCACATATGGTTCAAAGGTAATCGTCGTCAGTTTCGATGCATTTATTCTGTTGGCAAGCTACTGATCTGCACACATTCCAACAAAGTCCAATGTCAATGGAACAAACATTTTTTTCCATTCTGGTTTTCAATTATTGCATGTTAGATGGTTATGGACCAGACACCATGATCTTAAGGACAGAAGAAAAATCTGGAGATGATCTCACGAACCATTCACTAGCATCTCATCGTCTTATCCAGCAACCTTCCAATTCATCATCAAACCTGTCTCACACAATATGGCAGTAAAATGGTGGGTTGTCATCTTGTTGAAAATAACAATCACAGTGCATGATTTTTGGCCACAAAACATTTCATACTAGACAAATCGGTGGTTAGTTTTGGGACATTCTGTATAAATTGAATATATGTTTCCTGGAAGTCTACTGGGACACACATGTCATGAAAAATAAATTAAATGAGATTTTCTCGGCTTTCACAACTGCTCACAGTACAAAATCCATGCAGAAATTAGTTTGCAATACTTGACTAAATAAGTGAGATGTGTAGGTGAAACGATCGGCTGATTCCATTTATCCGTCTTTGGATAAATATCTAATGGGACAAATGTATCCCACCATGATTTTGATTCTTTAAAATATGGAAAAATTTGTTAATGAAAGAATAGTTTTCTTTAAATATTAGATAAATATTAACACATTTTTACTTTTTTATATCTTTTTGAAGAGTCAGACATTGAATAATTTGATATGTTTCTGTATTTCTTCATGTACAATATGATTCCTTTGTAAAACGAGTACTAAATTTTGAGGAGAAAAATAGGTATAGAATTGTAGCCTCTTGCATAACATCATCATCAGTCTTTTGAGATCCGACATCGAACATAGACCTTCCCCAGGATTCGCCACACCTTTCTATCATGGGTGTCATGGAGCCAATACTTTCTGAATTTATCCAGTTTGTCTCTCCATCTAATATTCTGCCAGCCTCGGTTGTGCATGTGATCTCTGGAGATCTATATTGTGAGTCGTGATGTCCATCGGTTGTTTGCCATTCTTGCAACATGACCAGCCCACTGCCATTTGAGTTTTCTAATGGATCCTACGTCTAAGATTCCTGTTTTCCCCCTTATATTGTGCTGTCTTGTGATCTCTCCATATTTTGAGCACGATTCTTTCAAGTGCACGTTGCATGCTTCTCAGTTTGAGGGTCTGTTTCTTGGTTAGGTTCCATGTTTCAGCTCCATAGGTGACTATCAGGAGGATGCATTGGTTGTATACCCTTCTTTTTGGGACTAATGGGATCTTATCTTGCTCCTAGAGTAATTTTTTGCTTGATTTCTTTTTCTTTTTTAGGATTTCAAGGAAATGCGTAGTCCTAGGTAGATGTAGTGGTCTACTCTCTCCAGTTCTGCATCTTTGATTTTGGTCTCTCTGTTCTTTTTACCAACATCATGGTTGCACATTACCTTTGTTTTGCAGGGGTCCATGAGGGGGCTGACTTTCTTGCTGCTATGCTGTTCTCGATGTGTATACAGCAATACTGTAGGGCAATAAGTGCCTCGTATTTTTATAGTGTCTGCTGTTACAATTGTAATTATTTCAATTTCATCAAATAAAATCAGAAAAAAGTTACATTACTGCGATCATCAAATAGGCTTGATTTTAGTAACAAATGAGAAATATTTTTCTGTGAACAATTGAGTATAGAACATCTGTCCCCACATTTTTTGCTATGATTTGGATGCAAAATTTTTTGTCGTATATACAAAAAATGCAGTCGTCTTGATGAAATGCAATAAACCGAAAGAAAGAAAGAAAGAAAATTGAATCGATCACAAGAGGAAGGCATGCATTTTTGAATCGATGCAATTTATTGATAGAGGAAGTTACGAACATACCTTGTTCGTCCTGTCGGACCAATTTTGACATTGCTGAACGAACATTTGGGAGTCCGATATATGCAAAAACACCAAGGGAAGCAGCTGAAAATAGAAATAACAAAATTGATAGAAATAGGTTTAATATAACCAGGAGTCGCACTTTACGGCGTTCAGAGCAGCCTACCATAATTGTCCTGAAAAATAATTTTCCACTCATTATATCGATGACTTTGAGGTATTTTGGTTACTTCTTTTTGCTGTTGCCAATATAGATATTATGTATTTAGATTTAAATAATTCGGTGTTCACACATCTACATGTTTTATACCTATATTGAGATAATTTTATATGTTTTATTCATTTTCATCATCCCCAAGATGTAATCGACAATAAAGCTGACTGGAGCAGATTATATGCTCTTATTCTGGACTTTATGTAAAACCACTATATGTATGATATGGGTTTTAAGTTTTAACTTAGTATAAGTTCTTACTCTCTGTTATATTGTGATCAAAACACAAAGACAAAAAAATTAACATAACTGGAACAAAATACAACAGTTACAACATCAGAATGTTAACCCACATTCTGACTGGTTGCTTAATGCCGAATTCCCAATGGAAACCTAATTCCAATTTCCCAATTGAGCTGAGCATATTTTGGGGTATTTTGGACTTTTTTGGACATTTTTGGTTAAAAAAAAATACAAATACTATAATGCGTACTTCAGAAATCATCAAACCCCTATAAAAATGGTAGGGAAATCCAATTCCTGGCTAACACCCTGAATATCGCACTTTGAAAATTGAGACAGGGATTGCATATTTCATACTTTGAAAAAATTCATGAAATACAAATGCTTAAGCAAGAGTGAAACATAAATATTGAAAGAATATACTTACATAAATATATCATGGCATCACTCTGGGCGATGGCGAGTACAATATAAGCTAAAAAGTTTGAAAAGTTTCCTATGATGACAAGTCCTGTCTCTGAGAGGAAGCGTTGAAGCAATTTCAATATTGTTAGAGAAATGATCCAACGAACAAATGTTTGGATAGCAGCGAAAGTTCCAATGTGATCTGCCGTCCAACAAAATGGTAGATTGAGAACATAGAGGATAACAACATCTCTTGAACCTATTATAGCGGGAGCCGTAAAAAACAACCCAGCCAATGCCAATAATAATTTTGATCTCCGTTTTTCTTGGGTGTCCCAAATATAATGGGCAAACGTCTTTTTCCAGATATTACAACTTAGAGCCTTGGAATTGTCGGGTTTCTCTTGAGGTTGATGACTCTCCGCAAGAATGAATATTGAATAGAACAATCCAAGGATGATCAAACCTAACGCGATGAAGACAGGAATTATAAAAGAGGTGTGAGTAATAAGAAATCCAGTCCCGATAGCACACACCCCAGATGTTAATCCAAGCACAGCTTCCAACACAGTCATTCGAAAGCCACGTTGTTTTCCTGGTTCAGTCACATCTGAAATGTAAGTATTAAAGGCCATCATAGCCGCTGCTATCGAGCCAGAGAGTCCATCAAGAGCATAACCAACAAATAAGACGGTAATCGGCAGTTTAAATCCTATAACAATCGCTGCTACACCCGCGTAGATGATCCGAGAACTGAATGTGAAATAGAGAGCAATTTTACGTCCCATTCGGTCAATAACGTTTCCAAGAATAATGATAGGAAAGCAACTGAGTAAAATCTGAACCATTGCAAGGTAAATGAAAAACTTGGAAGAAGCATGTTGTGTTTCCTGCTGGATTTTGAATGTGTGCGAACTTTTGTTTCTACTGCAAAGATCTGATAGTTTATTGCTTTGTGAGGTGTTCGTGCTGTTGTTTCCGAACTCTTCAGAGATACGTAAATAAACATATTGCTGCAGGACAGGATCCAGGATAACAGCCGAGGCTATGTAAATTGCCGGCAGAGGCTCCACGAATTTGATTTTTCTCCATCTGAAACGTTTCGTTTTCGGCAAAGGAACTTCTGCCTCATCAATCAGCTGTGTATTTTCAGTCTCACTCTTCTTCCTTGAACCCTGAAAAATTGAAAAAAACAGGTTAACAGAAGCTGTGATGAGACCAACATCTTTTAATAGGGTAAGCATGTGGGTGACGATCAATTAAAAAATTTTGATTAGGGGCGATCAATGGATAAATCACTTCTCTTGCTTTTTGTTGGGCAGTGATCATTGTAAAGGCAAAGCGTGAATAGTGCTGGAGATGGACTAATGGATCAATTTAGCATAAATTTACAATTAAATTGAAGCTCATCTAAAAACTTATGGGGGGGCTAAAAAAAACAAAAAAACAGACATAGTGGGAAATAAATGTTTATATTTCGTGCCCTATAGTTCACAGTACATACCTAGCCAGCTTCACCTGAAAACTGAAGAAACCTATCAGTAGTTTCAGTGACAGTATTGGTGGACGGTTTCAGATATTTTTCTAATTTGATTATTTAATTGCAATGTATCACATGTACAGGCAATGCCAATGGAGCTAGAGGGATGAAAATTTAAACATTTACTCCTTATCATGCCTAGGAATTATTTTATATAAAAGCATTATGATAGCAGTATTCCAATCGTCTGGGACTTTACTGTGTTTTAGACACAAGTTGAAGAGGACGGCCAGTTTCCTAGTGATGATTTTACCTGCTTTTCGGAGTAGGTCGATGGTGATGTTGTCTGGTCCAGGGGCAGTTCCTTTCTTCGTCTGTTTAATGGCTTCTTTCACCTCCCACGGGGTTACTTTTGGGAAGACTTGGACCCCTTCCAGCTCCAGAAAGGAGTAAGGCAAGGTGATACCAGCTCACCTAAACTCTTCACAGCCTGCCTCGAGATGATCTTCAGAAGACTAGACTGGGAGAGTAAAGGAATTAAAATAGACGGCGAGTATCTGAGCAACCTCAGATTCGCAGACGACATAGCCCTTTTCGCAGAGAACCTACAAGACCTCCAACTAATGATAGATGAACTAAATGAAGAGAGCAAGAAAGTCGGCCTACACATGAACTTCAGCAAGACGAAGATCATGTACAACAACCACATTGGAGATAAGAACACTAAGATCGAAATCGAGGACACAGAACTTAAGAAAGTAGACCACTACATCTACCTAGGGCAACGAATCTCCATGAGACCCTCAAAAGAAGAAGAAATCAAGCGAAGAATCACACTAGGATGGCAAGCCTTTGGCAGAGCTAGCTCAACCTTCAAAAATAATAAGATCCCATTAATCCTAAAGAGAAGGGTATACAACCAATGCATCCTTCCAATAGTCACTTATGGAGCTGAAACATGGAACTTAACCAAGAAACAGACCCGTAAGCTGAGAACCATGCAACGTGCACATGAAAGAATAATGCTGGGCCTCACATGGAGAGACCACAAAACAGCACAGCACATCCGGGAAGAGACAAGAGTTAGAGACATCATAGAATCCATAAAAAATCTCAAATGGCGGTGGGCTGGCCATGTTGCAAGAATGGCTGACAATCGATGGACATCACGACTCACAACATGGATTCCCCGAGACCATATGCGCAACCGAGGCCGGCAAAATGTTAGATGGAGAGACGAGCTAGACAAGTTCAGGAAGTACTGGCTCCGTGATGCCCATGATAGAGAAGTGTGGCAAATCCTGGGGAAGGTCTATGTCCAACGACGGACGCTAAAAGACTGATGATGATGATGATGATGATGATGATGCCTAGGAAAACAATTTTTCCTGGGTTTTTCCTTATCCTTGTTGTTAGTGATCAATTTGCAATGTAGGTTCATGCCAAATCGATCCCTTAGTTTATGTCCAGCAGCATTCATGTTTGGTTTTTGCAAACTCAGTGACTTTTTTTTAGCAATCACTGCCCAACAAAAAGCATGAGAAGTAACCTATCCATTGATCACCCCAACACAATTTGAAATTGATAAAGTCACCAATTCCAAATTTGACGCTATTCCAATGTTGGGTAAGTCCCCGAGATAAAGCTTGGATTATCTCACCCCGCTGGTAAAATCTGGCAACCTTTTTTATCTCATGTTTTTATTAAAAAAAGAACTTACAACCTTTGACCAAATGTTACATTCTCAAGTCAACTGTGGGAAAAAGGCAGGAATTGACATAATGTTTGATTTGACATAAATTGCGTAGTAGAAGTCCCGATTAGGATAAACCTCTTGTTTTCTACAAGATAAATCTCGGAAAAAAAATCTTGGACACCAATTGTGTCTATCTATATGTATTACTGGATACAGTCATAAAACTTACTTACCCACAGTTTCTGACCCCCAGTGACTCTCCCTCCTTAGGGCAAATTTACCTGTTTTTCCAATATACTTACATTGCCATTATTATTTCTTTCCTGTTCTCTACTCTTCACTGAAAACATCCGTTTGCAAATAGTTTCAAAATAAATACCTATAGTCAGGGTTGGCTCCATTTTCCTAATGTAATAAGAATAAGAACAAGAACAATGAAAACAATCCTCACCATAACTAGAGGTGTAAACTGATATCTGAAATTCATATTCCCCTCCTGAAATTTGAACACTCAACCAGTGGCACGAGATGATAGCCAGGACGCTGTCTTGCTGATTGAGCTAAATTGACAAATCTTAAATATTGACGAGAATGTATTATACAAATACACAACAGCTTATTTCATTCTCATTAATAAATAAATTTTTACGGAATTTTTTTTTTTTTAATTTTTTCATTTGTGCTATGTACAATACAAATGTTATAGTAATCATCTTCAGTCGGAATGGAAGCAAGAGTGGAGTTCGACCAAGTATCAAGCAGGTCTGTCTTTTACCTTTTCACAACAATTTTTCTCTATTAGACACCAATAGTCAAAGCTTTTCTCGATTTCTTTTTTACTACATCATCATCATCATCATTAGTCTTTTAACGTCCATTGTTGATCATAGACCTTCCCCAGGATTCGCCACATTTCTCTATTGTGGGCGTCGCGGAGCCAGTATTTTCTGAATTTGTCTAGTTCATCTCTCCATCTTCTCTTTTGTCGGCCTTGGTTTCGCTTGTGGTCTCTGGGGATCCATGTCGTGGGTCACAATGTCCATCGGTTGTCTTTCATTCTTGCAACATAACCAGCCTATTGCCATTTGAGTTTTCAAATGGATTCTATAATGTCTCTGACCCCTGTTTTCTTTCTGGTATACTGTGCTGTCTTGTGATCTCTCCATGTGAGGTTGAGCATGATTCTTTCATGCGCACATTGCATGCTTCTCAGTTTGTATGTCTGTCTCTTGGTGAGGTTCTGTGTTTCAGCTCCATAAGTGACTACCGGGAGAATGCATTTGTTGTATACTTTCCTTTTTAGGATGATTGGGATCGTCTTGTTTTTGAAGGTTGAGCTTGCTTTGTCAAAAGCTTGCTATCCTAGGGTGATTCTCCGCTTGATTTCTTCTCCTTTTGTGGATTTCATAGAGATTCGCTGTCCTAAGTAGATGTAGTGGTCTATTTTCCCCAGTTTTGCATCTTTGATTTTGACAGTTATGTCCTTATTCTTGATGGGATTGTTGGGAAGGCTTCAAAAGAAGGTATTAAGTCAATTTTATTGAAGCACACTTGCTGTTCAGAGAAGCATATCTAATCAATTTTATGGCAGAGGATTGCATCAGAGTGGGTATGCAGGCAGAATAATGGAAGAAAACACTGTTGCTAAGTATTGTTGGTTATTTATTGCTAAGACTAGCCATGAAAATAGCTAAAAATTGGCTAAATCTTATACATTTCATACATTTTAGATGTTTTAAATATATATATATATATATTGACATGGATGAGCATTCATTAGAAGTGACACGAAGAACAAGTCATGTCTGTTGTAACAATTACTGATCCCTCATCGTTAAATATGTTTTTTGGGTAACCTACGTAAATAAGCCCCGTTTCAAAAATATCAAATGTAGTATAAGATAACATCCATATATAATACATAATACATTATATATATATATATATATATATATATAATACCCTATTTGAAATAATGAACTACCTGTATGACAAGCTATAAATTAAGATCATAGCTGAAAGGGAGGTGGTGTTTGATCAGCACCACTGGGGTGCCATATCAATAAAGTTGTTTTGTTTTTAAATTCCCAAAACAGTTACATGGTAAATAACTGATAATCCAAACAAGAGAAATTTATACATTGTACCTTAATGAGAAAGTAAATGTGAAACGGAAAAAAACACTAAAGAATATTACATAAATTGCATTGACAGGTTTTGGGAAATAACTGACTGAAGTGACACAAAAAATCTATTGAAGAAGTTTTTTAATGTGATTAGTGTTTGAAGCTGTAAAGCTTTCTAGACTATGTATATATATATATATATATATATATATATATATATTATATTTATATATATATATATATATATATATATATATATATATATATATATATATATATATATATAAATACAATAGAATATATATTAATGATTTATTTATGAAATAGAGAGCTAGAGTGTGCACAATAAGAAAAGACGATACAAAACAACAAGTTGCATGAGGTGCTGGAAACACAAGGAGAAAAAATGTTATTTAAAAAAATAAACATTAAAAAAATTCAATTGATCACCTGGAAAGTTTAAAGAACATAGAAACATTTTGTCAGAATGTAGAGATATACATTGTAAAATTTTAAAATGTATGTATATATATTTATACCTACGTCAAGCCTTAAATAAAATAAACATATATACCAAGACACTAGAACAAATTAAAAATTAAAAATCGAACATTGACTTTTATCGAAGATACTAGATCCAATTGGCCATCATTGATTTTTATCAGCTAAATTGGAAAAAAAATCAGCCGGATCTAGCAAAAAATGGCTAATTCAACAACCCTAGAAGGGACCTCCCACCCTGATTCCATGACTCGCTATTGGTGTTGGATAAAGTCGTAAGAGAAGCAAACGTATGGATCAGCCAGAGTGAAAAGATGGTCATATCTAAAAGTATCAATATTCTTTAAAATAACCTTTATTCTAATATCGGTCATACCAAATTCAACAACCGGTTTTCTTATTAGTTGAATTGCGCACCAATCAAACACAATTATCTACCATTAAAGGACTCGTATTTCAAGTACATTCAAAAATTATAAATATGTTTTTTGATTTAAAATAGGAAAATGAATTTGATCTTCAAAGTTTATTTTTAAAAACAACTGAAAAAAAACAGGTCTGGTTCGACACTCAATAGAAGCTGGGATGTGATCAACATATTCTGGCAGGAGGCCTTGTTGGGGGTGATCAATGAATAAGTTACTCCTCCCGCCTTTTGTTGGACGCTGATCACTTTAAGTGTCCTAATTTTCAAATGTGAACCCTGCTGGACACAAAGTAAGGTGCCAATTCAATATAAACATGCATTGTAAATTGAATATCCCCCCCTTAAAAACTTATTTAAGGTGGAACTTTATAAAAGAAAATTTTTTTTCTTGACATAAGAAGAAGTAAATTTTTAAAATTTCAGCCCTTTAGCTCCATTGGTACAGCCTATACATGAGATGCATGCATAGCAAGCCAGCAAAACCCACATTAAAACTGAAGAAACTTATGTTGATGTTGACATTTTCCGCTGATGTTTTCCAATCAATCATGTTTTTTGGTCAGGTCTATAAAAGTTTTGATGACTAAAAACTAAATATAAATAAACATTTTGCTTGATATAAAAAAATATTTACACAAATGATTGAAGAATTAATTCAAAATAATCCAGACAATGATTCCATGAATAATTCTTTTCGGCTAATTATAAAGATGACTTTTTCAGGTCATAAAGTAAATCATTTACAAATATTTTCCTGATTCTATTTTCATTCATTTTAGTAGACAAACAATAATAATTGGTTTCATAAATCATTTTTATTCTGTGCAATTGTTTACCTTCATCTTAATCATTGTTGCTTTCTATTGCAACTGAACTCAAGCCAGCTACTCTTCAGAACAGTTGCATATTAAGTAAGCCAACTCTCCAGTATAGAAAGTTGTGAGTTCAATTCCCACCTGGAACTTATTCTCTCTTCTGATCTGCACTGTAAATTCATTTACTCACTGCTGAATGGAACCCAGCCTGAGTTCAGTTGCGATAAAAAGCAACAACAATTAAGATGAAGGTAAATACTGGCAGAAATCAATAATAATGATTAACAAGCTTTTAATATAAATTGCGTTGTATTATATAGAAACTTATTTGAAATGATCTCCCATCATTACACGGTTAATATATCACTCAATCTAGACAACGTAAATAGAATAAACAATTAAAGAAAATGGGGCTGCTGCAGGAATTGAACCTGTCATTGATAGGGTAGCTGCTTCAACGTAGCAATGCTCTTACCATTGAGCTGAACAGCCCCATTCTCTTTGATTGTTTTTCTATTTACATTGTCCAAATTGATTGATATATTAACTGTGTTATGACGGAAGCTCATTTCGAATAAGTTTCTATATAATATATCCCAATTTATAATTTATTCTGTGGGACCAAATACGTCCATATCTCAAATACAAACATTTAGTAGTAAGAAAATCTGACTGACATTTCATATTCAATCTTTAGATGTGTCCACACACCTCTATAAGATGCTTTTCAGTCAGTCAATTGGTCTGTTGGTCAGTCCCAGTTATGTTAAACAACAGAAATAGGAAGGAAGAGGTGTGATGTCATTAAAAGGTGTGATGTAATTAAATGGTGAAACATCATTAAAACTACATTTATTCAGATCATTCTCTTACCATATGTCATAATAGAATGTCCAAGGTCTGTATTTTTATATCTAAAAACAGCCAAAAATGGCCGTTAACAATTTTTATTGAAAATAATACTAGCAGAATATTCCCAATATTTTACAAGTATGAGAATCAACTGATTCAGAAGGACTATTTGCTCTTCTTTCTCCTACTCCTCCTACTCCTCCTCCTCCAGCTACTACTACCATGAATGGTGGACGCAACATTGAACATGGTTCTTGTTCATTTTTCAAAGTTTTTGTTATAATTTTCAGTTTAAAAGTATTTGGGAATTGAATTTTTAAAAAAAAGAAAAGGACATACTTACCCTAAACTGAGTATTCATTTTGAAATGTTTTTACTTTTCTTTAATTTCTGTCTTCTCACACCATCATTTGATGTCTGTGATTTCTGTGTTTTCAGCTTTTAAATATTGAGCAAGGAATCTGTATGAAGAGAAAAAAAGAAATTCAATTCAACCTCTAAAATTGATGCATTCTGTTTTCAATGTTCAGAAGAAAAACTAGGGCCTGCATTCCCTGAAGGAACTGCAAGTATGATTGCACTGCAGCGTACCTGCTACACCATCAACCCTTAATGAAAACACAAAATTTTACAACCTTCACAAGGGAAGTGACCAAATACTTCAAAACAGTACAATTTACGGAAAGTGATGGTCAAGGTTAGCATTATAATAACATTGTAAATAGAATCCCCTTCTATAAGGTTAATTGCTTTTTTTTCCAAGACTGTACGTATGCACGATACACAGCATTGAGACACATATATTAGCGTTGGAGTGGTGTCGATATCTCAGAAACTATAGGAGGAGAAGCTGCTCCGAAACAAGTGGAATAAGAAGTAATGAAAATAGAAGTGCAATAGTACACTAACATATACACCATCATTCTAAAACAGGTTTTTAAGAACAAAAAGAGTTCCACTTTTTTTATTCCGTTCATTGAAAGTTGGTCAGTCTTCAAGGGCAATTTCAAGCAGTTCATGAATTTAAGAGTTAATAAACTCTTTACAGAATAGGAACAGAGGTGGTGACTGGAAACCACAGACTCTGCAACTATGCGTGTGCATGGAAGGCAGTGGAGCTTTGGGGGCACGACATATTGTAAGAACACTGAAAAAGCTAAAAGGTAATCAACACAAAAGTCTCAATGTAAAAATGATAATCTTTAAAAAAAATATGCTGGGTGGAGGGGGATCTAGTCAGACTTAGTGCTGCCACTGATTATATATATATATATATATATATATATATATATACACATATATATATATGCGGTGAACATTACTTGAAAATGGATGAAAGGAGTCAAAAGTTCTATGAAAAATATGAAAAATAAAAAAAATTTTTATTACTCCTTTGAAATGCATCAAAACATGCCTACGGAAAAATGAGTTTTTTTCTTCACATTCCAATAGTCATATTCATCAACAATTATAAATATATATATGTATATAAATTATAAATTGTGTTATATTATATAGAAACTTATTTTGAAATGATTTCCACTCATTACACGGTTAATATATCACTCAATTTAGACAATATAAATAGAATGAACAATTAAAGAAAATATATATGATATAATGCAATTTATAATTCATTCTGTTGAACCAAATATGTCCATTTGTTAAGTACATATATATATATATATATATATATATATATATATAGATATAGATATATATACACAATACAAATCAGGAATGATATAATACAATATCCGATGTGTAATGGGTATATTTCATGAAGTGCTTGATACATTCAGCATTAAACATTAAGTGGATTTAGAAAAAAGCTTCAAGTATGATATAGTTGGGATTCACTACACAGATGCATTTTTGTTTCTGCCCTTTTAGGCTTCTTCAGCCGAATGATCATTTATTATTATAGGTGTGGATGTTGAAACATATGTATATTGTATCATAAATATATCATATTATTTCAATATCATTTATATTTTACATTATTATGAATATTATCTTCATTATATGTATAGTTTAGAAAGCTTTACAGCGCTAAACACTGAACACTAAGAAACTTTTTCAAAAATTTTGAGTCACGTCTGTCACTTATTTCTCAATATCTATTAATGTAATTCATGTAATTTTCTTCAGTGTTTTTTCAATGTTTTACACATATTTTGATGTTATTGTACTATATGTGAATTCACTCTTGTTGGGATCATCATTTGTTTACCATGTAACAGTTTTGAGGATTTAAAATCAATACAGTGTTGATCAAACACCACCTCCCTTTCAGCTTTAATGAATTACTTATGCCATACATGTAGTTTGTTATATATATATATATATATATATATATATATATATATATATCACACAATACAAATTAAGAATGAAATATAGTATATTACATAATACAATATCCGATGTATGATGGGTTTATTCCATTAAGTGCTCAATACATTCAACATTAAATATTAAGTTGATTTAGAGTAGAGCATAATAATAATATAAAAAATATAATGGAGCAAATCCTTATTTCATATATATATATATATATATATGTATATATATATAGAATGATATTCCAACAATATATGTTTTGTGATTTGACAAATTATTGTAATAGCATTATTGGAAATAAATATATGAAAATAATTTGTTTTTTCAATTTGTCAAATCAGCCAACTCATGCATATATATATATATATATTTGAGTGTGTGTGAGTGTATGTATGTGCATGCATCTGTATGTATATCATATATAGATGTATCAGACCAATCCTCTTCGAAAGGAATTTTTCGAAGACTCAAATCAATATCAAAAGAATCCTAGCTTTTTTCAAAACTTCCTCTTTCAAAAATGGTGATGTGAACATTTTCCGACCAAACCGCCCATAAATTCTCCCCAGGGGACGGTTCTTTCTTTAATATTATGCAATAATTACAATTTGTTCCTGGGAGACTTTGCAATCTAAATGAGTGAAAATCATGTGAGAAAAGAGTGAAATGCGATATGCTTTACACTGAGGCAAATTCTGCTGATGTCATTTTAATTCTAAATCAAAATGATTATTACTCTGTAGACATGTTATAACCTGGAAGTCAGGGTTCGTAAATTTCTATTACATTATGTGTGAGTCAGCATTGTAACGAATTTTCCATTTTCACAAACCTTGATCCAAATTCCCCCGACCATATCTTTTTCAAGACCGACCATCATAATTCGTGCAGAGATGAAGATAAAATCATATGACTAGTCCAGCAGGAAGACAGAAATACATATAAAATTTATCAAAAATTGTGACACCTCACCAGAAGCTTACATTTTGACTCAACTTAGATACATGTCTAGCGTTATAAATCTTTTTAGCAACAGATGAAAGGGAAAGGGACAATGAGTTCCATTTAAAGACTAGAAAAAATATTTCGTCAAATTCATTTTCTTTTTACAGTTGGTGTAATTTGATTGAGTAAAGGTCTTTATATTTTTGTGATTTAGCAATTATTCTGAGAGCAAAATCAGAGTTCATTCATCATCATCATCAGTCTTCGATTATTCGTCTGTGGACATAGACCTCCCCCAGGATTTGCTAGACCTCTTTATCATGGGCATAGCAGAGCCAATACTTTCTGAACATGTCTAGTTCATGTCTCAATCTTGTATTCTGCTGGCCCCAGTTACACACGTGATTTCTGGGGATCCATGTTGTGAGTTGTGATGTCCATCGGTTGTCTGCCATTCTTGCAACATGACCAGCCTATTGCTATTTGAGTTGTCAAATTGATTCTCTGATTTCTCGGACTCCTATTTTTTCCCTGATATATTGTGCTGTCTTGTGGTCTCTCCATGAGAGGTTAAGCATGATTCTTTTGCGCACACATTGCATGAGGGTTAGTCTTGGTTAGGTTCAATGTTTTAGCTCCATGCTCTTCTTTCCACTCTATTGTTGTACTGCAATCCCATTCTCAGTACCTCACATCCACTCCAACAGATATTTTTTTATTCTAAAACTGTGACAGATGGACAGACACATTGCTTATTGTAATATAGATCATAAAAACTAGGACAACCAGCCACATGATGTTCAGAGAGGAGATGGGTGCCACCAGATAACTCCCTTTGCTCAGTGAAATGCCAACAAGGAAAGAAAGAAAAAGATTTTGACAGTCAAGTCAAAGCACTCAAACAACCTCCTGATTATGGGTTGGTCGACAATAAAAAAAATTTTGTATATAGGATAATTATATGAAAATACATAAAAAAAACAAAAGGTATATTTTTGTACTTACTTTTTATAGAAACTTGACGTTATTTTTCAATACCGATACCATGCCTTTGTATTGTGTGTGTAAATTTTATTTAATTCAAAACTAAGAGACAAAAAAAGGTCTGGTTAGTCAATCAGTAGAAACCGTCAATTGACCGTCTTTTGCTGTGTTGGGGGCGATAAATTAAAAAATTGGAAAAATGGATGATCAGTGAATAAGTTACTTCTCTTGCCTTTTGTCGGGTTTTGATCACAAAAAAAAGTTTGAATTTTCAATAGGCATGAATGCTGCCAGGAACAACTCAAGGGATCGATTTAGCATAAATATTTAAATTGCAAACTGAGCCCCCCCCCACACACACACACACACTAAAAACCCATATGTGCGATACATACACAGCCAGCCATACCAACAAAAAAATTGAAGAAACCTATGTTGACAGTTTTGTGTGTCACAGATGTTTCATTCCTGCGGACCAGGGACAAAAGTAACATATTTGCCTCGAAGCAAAAGCTATGTGAAAAAAGAATCAAATGATGGATTAATGGTCTTGTTGTTGGGTTAGATGATTACATACAATTTGAACAAAAAGAGGGAGCGGGCACAAAAAGATTAAAACATGAAGATAAGGATAGAGAGAGGGGGGGAAACAGATTTTGTAGGAAAGATAGAATCGCTTTTGTTCAAAGACAACATGTGATGTCAAGTTGATTATATTAATATCTGTAGAGGTGAAAACATTACGAATAGAAGTAAAAAAGAAACAAAAGCCACGTTCATTTATACAGACATTACATTGTCAAACCAATATGCTGGAGTTGGCTTCATTTTAACAAGAACATCAAGAACAATCCTCACTAAAATTAGATATATAAATCGTTATATAAAACATTCATTTCCCACTCTATGATTTTAACTCTCTACCAACTGATTGTTAACTGAACTAAATTGATAAGTCTAAGATATTATTGAAAATTTATCAAATATGCAGAGGCTTATTTCATTCTAATAAATAAATACATTTTGCACAAAATGTATATATATTTTTGTGACCTTTTTTATTTATTACATATCAAATACAAAAGTTGCAGTAATCGTCTTCAATCAGAATTGTAGTTGGAATGGATGTTGTACTGGCTACAGCCAGTCTTGTTCATATTATGTATTTGATATCTATAATTTACTAAACCACTATATGACATACTGGGTCACCCTATGAAAGAAAGTTAGTACCAACTGATGTCGTGGGAATGAACTCAGATTTCTTATGTATTGGCAGATAAATAGATAAAGGAGACAACCCTCTAATTAGCTCTTAATAATTATCTCCCCAGACAAATCAGTCATTATAATATACTTAGAGGTGAACATGAACTCAACAATATCATATTATTGGATACAAATTAGTCTAATTTGTTAACGCATTTCAGGGGTTCCTTTATTGAAATCTCTGGTCACAATGCACAGTTCAGCCACTTTGAGGTCATAAACAGATAAACACTATCAGACTTTAAGCATTGTATAGATAACATTTTTGATCCAGCAGGCCACATAAAACATTTTTCCTCTTTATTCTAGCCACGCATTCACTTCAAAATGTCAATCATAGTTCAGAAATCATCCTGAATTTGTACTTCGAACAAATATATGAATTACCATTATTATCATATTATTGATTTGCCAATTCAAAACAATGGTAGTTTTAGGATATAAATTAGAAAATGAACTTTCAAAGAAAAATTCCATAAGATTTGAAATAATTGTCTAGATTGGCCATGGACCACAAAAAAAAGTTACTGTGGGTCAAATTTGGTCCATGGGCCAGTGGTTGACCACTATGTGATTTAGATAGAAATCAGATCTTTGTCATCAGGGTGAGGATGAACACCTATTGCAAATCACCTGGATTTTTTGGCATTCTATTAATTAGCGCAATTTAGAGGTACCTTAATTCAATACCTCTCGTTACAATAGCTACGTAAACAGGATCAGACTTTTAGTATCACATAGATATTCGTGTATTAAATGAATGAAGTATTTATATCATCGTAGTAAAAAAAAAATACTTGTCAATCCATAGACAAAAAATCCAATTTGATTGTAAAAAGTAGGAACTTGGAAAAAAACAGATACAAAACTTGTTTTGAAAATTAATGCAAACTCTTTGTTGTCATTTTATTAAAGTCCTTATCATATTCTTTTCCACAAGCAAGTAATTTGAAGATGAAATTGGATATATCCATACCTTGTATAGATGATTCATCATAGACCATAGATGTACCAGAATTAATTATCTAAAAGATTATCTAAAACAAAATGGATCTTTTATCTAAAATTATCTGGAAATTACCAGCACAAGTTTTGGGCATTGCAGGTCCAAAATGACTGTGGCAACCCAAGAAAGCACTTTTTTAAAAAAAACAAAAGAAGTTTTTAAATGGTGCCGAGAGGAGTACTCATGCAAATTTTCAAGATGGTAACCCCCAAGATGTGGCCAGGAGTCCCTGGGCACACACACACACACACACACACACACACACACACACACACACACACACACACACACACACACAGATAAATTGATACAGACTCAAAGACTCGAAGAGAGTAGCATCTGTAGTCCACTAACCTGGTTGGTTACAGTGATTTAATACAGACATCAAATCCTTGTTTATCTACTTAGAGATACACAGGGAATATTAATAACTTTTTATATGAAATAATTAATGTGAATGTTTAGATCAGAGGTTCCTTATATTTTTTACTCCATGACATACATCGGCAGCTCAAAACATTTGATGCTCCCCCTTACAATAAAGAAAAACTGATTTAATTATATATCAAGGGGTCAAAAAAAACCACATTGAATACATCATTGAATACTGATGAACATTTTTTTTGTCAACATTACTTAGATGGACAGCCACTGCAACTTTTCCTGGGATCGATATATTTCCGTTGGCAAAAGGAAATATTCGGAGTACATCTTAATGGCAACTATGTTACATAATAAGCATTCCAGCCGCCTTTTAGTATGTGAGTAAATACGAACCACTGTATGATCCAGAAGTCCGATATCTGACCCAACAGTAACAGGATTGTGAGAACACCAGCATATAATCCATTATTTTATATAGGAACATTAAGTTGGGGTTAGAACAATTGTACTTTACCATTATCATTTATTGAATCAAGGTTCGAACTTTGAAACCTCTCAAAGGCCTGATTAGGGATGGGGGTCAAATGCCTCGTTAACTCCCCGCCTGGTATAGAAAACTGATACACGAACTTTAGGGCACTTATGTTCCTATGATTTCTATATTGTTCGAAATCTATAGACTACAACGCAATTACTTGATTGCTTTTAGGCCTCACCAAGTTAACAAGATTAGTACTGGTCACTATGGAATCTATAGTAAAATCAGTAATGAATGGTATTGTGTAATTAGGAATTAATCAGTTAAGCCTTAACACCACTCAGTTTTGAGCCATGGAACGTTTTTTTTATGTCTCCATACCAAAATGTTAAATGATCCCCCAAATATTTTGAAAAAAAAGAAGAATTCACTGGTTTAGAGGAATTAAGTTATTTCTTGTGTACTGAGGGTGACTGAATAGTTCTTACATTAGACATCAAATTCAGATGCACGTGTAGATCTGGATTAACCATTACGCAAAATAAGCACCCACTTGGGGCATCAACAGGAGGGGGGCACCACATAGTTTTTTCCAGTGCCAGATTTATAATTGACCTTGGAAAAAATAGTGCAGCTTAACCAGAACTGCTAAGTGTCTCCAGGATGAGAAGGCCATGGAATAAAAAGCGTTTTGTTTTGGACAAATGATATTTCTTCATTGGAATATTTTTTTAAAATGGACCAACATTGATTTCTGTAGAGAAAGGATTGTTTTCATTGAATTTTGCATTTTTCCCCCAAAATAATTCATTTAAGAAATGGAAATTAAAATTTATGCTTTCTAGAGAGAGTTTTGTTCACAATATATTATGTTCATCTTTTGCAAGGAGCAACTCTATATTTATTGGTATCCAATTCTCATGTAGTAACACTGTGATAGCTGTCCCTTAATTGGATTCAGAATCGTCTTCTTATTCTCAATTTGATATCACATTCTTTCTAAGACTGATGCTGTAGTGCTCATTGTAAATAAATCTTACTGTAAGTTTCATCTTGAAAGATGAAATTTTATTTTACGGTTTAGAATTGTTTTTATTTTGAATAACATTTATTTGGGGCAACATAATCTTTTCTGTACGTAGGGCCACTAATTGTTCTAATCTGGTTAACGCATGAGGATCTAACAGGAAATAAGTCCATACTTAATTTCATAGCTGACATTTAAAAATCCTCATGTACAAAATTATATCCAATTATCTATCTATCAATCTATTTATCTATCTATCTATCTATCTATCTATCTATCTATATATATATATATATATATATATATATATATATATATATATATATATATACATTTTTTATTTTTTTGAAACAAATATTGAGGAAGTTTATAATGATCAATTATTTAATGATTAATTTTACTCTTTCCTTCTTTCCCTTGTTAGAAGCCTTCAACCAAAACTGTCAACACACGTTTCTTCAGTCCTCAAGTTGGTCTGGCTGGTTGGCTGACTATGTATGTATGTATCAAGCATAAATCAATAGAGCCAGAAGGCTGAAAATTTAAACATTAACTCTTCATTATATCTAGAAAAAAATGTTAGTTTTTTTTTTTTTTTTGCTTTTAGAAAATCCCCCCCAACTAAATAGGTTCTTAGTGGGAGGTTAAGTTTGTAATCTAAATTCATGCTAAATTGGGCCATTAGTTTATGTTTAGCAACATTCACACCTGTTTTTTTTAAATTCAGACTTTCTTTTTTAGTGATCACTGACCAACACAGAGAGAGAGATAAATAACTTATTCACTGACCACCCGTTTTTCCAATTTTATTTACTTGATCATCCCTAACACGGCATGCAGCCAAAAGACATTGTGATGGTTACTATTGAGTGACTAACCAGACCTGTTATTTATTTATTCATTCTCTCAACTCTTCCACCTTGCTCTTCTCTCTAGGTCAACATTCCAAATTACACCGAATAGAGATCTCTTTTGATAGACTAATAGTTAAACTATTCAGTGAGTCCGAATATAGTTTGTCCTAAAACACTAATAGGTCTTGTAGTGAGATAATTACCCTTTGTGGTCACACATGTGAGGTGTACACAAATGAAGGGTGAATTTGGGCAGGCAAATAGCAATTCATTTGGCTTCCTTCATAAGTGGCAGTTAGTGAAAATGGTTTGTTCAATGACTGAGGAAATGCTTGAACCAACAGCTTATTTTGTCAGTAGATTCGGTTGACAAAGAATGGTAAAAGACACAGGTGAGCTGATTTCGTTATCCCACCTGTGGCTTATTCTTTATTTTCCAATCAATGCTATTTTACTCACTGCCAGGAGGAAATCAGCCTGAGCAAAAAGAGGTTGAATACCACTCTCCAATGATGATACAAGTCTTGAGGCTGGTATTGAACCTCTGCCTCCAGACTTACCCTACTTCCAAATTTGTTGCTATTCCAATGCCAGTGTTGGGTAAGTCTATGATTTAAAGCTTGGATTATCTCCTTTTCTGGCCAAATCTGGCAACCCTGATCTACTTAAATTGGATGACGAAAAATTAGACACAAAGGAATGATATGAAAATTGCTGTCAACAAAAATCAAATTAGTGTAAAATATTTTCCCTCATCATCATTTTTGTTGAAAACTTTATGTCTGACAACAATTGAGGATATCTACACACATGTGTGTCTTTGTTTTTGCACCACAATTACTCGACAACTGGCCATTATACGAAGTTGACATTCGTCAGATATATGAATCAGAACGCTAGACATTGCAGTATCAAGTTTGAGGTTTTTTCAATCAGGAGTTCTCAAGAAATCTATGTCTGGTGATTACTCAACTATTGGCCATTGTACAAAGCCAACATTTGCAAGATGTAATAGTCAGACATTGCAGAGTCAAGATTGAAGTCAAGGCAGTGCAGAGCCAGGTTCGAAGTTTTCTGGATCAGCAGTTCTCTAGAGATCTAATAAAAATAGATTTTTAAAAGTGTAAAGGTCCGCGGCTGAAAATGGTTGAAATATAGAGTAGAAGTGTCACCTAGTTGTTTACTGGAACCGATAAGTCCAAAACACCCAATTTTTTTTTTTATCCAAACCATAAAATTCATAAAAATGTTCAGTAATTAGATGCCCGAGAAATTGTACAATAATTTTCATTCTAATTGGTTCAGCCGTTCCAAAAGCCAATATTTTTGTTTGGCATGCTGATATATGTTTATTTGTATACAAATAAACAATTAGATCAAACCCAAATCACAATTTTCCATTTCCTGCATTTTAGTCAAAATTCAAGTCAAATTTCAGCAAAATAGGTCAGGATCTAAAAAAATTCCTTAATTGTAAACAAAAATTTTTTTGCTTATAAAATGTAAATAAACCATCAGATCAGCCATAAATTGCCATCTCCCCAGTAAAATATATTGAGGAATAACAGTTATCTAATCGAGAAAATGACGCGACCACGACAGCAACGACATTGACAACAGACATCCATAGCAAATGATAATCCCCGGCTTTTTCTTCAGATGGGGACAAAATAAATTTCAGATTATAGATCTTACTACAGAGTTTCTAAAAATTATCTCCCTAGACTTCCACTCTTTAGAATTATCTTAATTTAGGTATAAAATATCTAAATTGGCAACACTGAAGAAAAGCAACTTTGAAGCCACGGTTTTGTACAAAGGATGGAAAATTATATTATATGGGAATTATGGCAGGCTGCTCCACACAGCATGAAGTCCAAACATGCACCTTTGGAATAGGTGCAGCCCTAGTTAACATAGAATTAAGTTCCTTTCAATAAAATTGTTTTCATTTGAAAAACCAAAGACAAGTAATCTATTCATTGATTGACCCTTTCTCCAATTTCACAACTGATCGCCACAAACATGCCTGCTGCCAAAAGATGATGGTCTTATGAAAGTTTATACTTGTTTACTAACCAGGTGTATAATTGTTTATTATGATTTTTACGCATCGATTAGAATTATTATAACATAAGAATTCTTATGATTATTATCATAATTTTTACTTTGATTTGTAATTTTCAACTTTTATATAAATAAAGTACAGTCAATAGGGAAGTTTATTTATCAATAAGTTTATTTTTATTTTTTATTTTTCACTCTCTCTCAAGTGTTTTATCCGTTCTTGAATGTGTCAAAATTTGACGGACAAATTAGGAAAATTACAAGACTCGAGAGACAAATGGAATTAGTCAATTTATGGACAGATCCAGAATAGAATATTGCATCCCGAAATAGGGGAATAAACTGAAAATACATTTGCATAAATGAATAAAATATTCAGCATAAGTCTGATCAATCACTCAATAGAAATCACCGTGTGACCATTGAATTTTGGCAGCCTGCCGTCTTGGGGGTAATCAATTAAAAAAATTGGAAAAAAAAGTGATCAATGAATAAATCACTTCACTTGCCTTTTGTTGGTCAGTGATCTGTAAAAAGTCCGTATTTTTAAAGAACAAGCATGATTGCTGCAATACACAGTGATCAATTTAGCATGAACTTACATTGCAAATTAAATCCTCACTAAAAACCTACTTAGGACAAAAATTTTTTTTAGGTATAATAAGGAGTAAATATTTTAATTTTTCAGCCCTTCAGCACTACTGATGCAGCCTGTTTGCATGACACATACCTACAAAGCCAGCCAGCCAGCCAGACCCTCTTAGAAACTGAAGAACCAAACCCTATCATGACCGTTTTGTTGACAGTTCTGGATGACGGTTTCTAATATTTAGCAAAACCCTGATTCCCAGAAAAGGAATGAATTCTAGGCAGATTATAAGTTTGTTTTTTTTTTATGAAAAAAAGTGATGTCAAAAAAGTTGATTAACTTACATTTAAAAGCCGAGAAAGGATGTTACAAGCCGGTAACAAAATAGAGGGAAAAAATTGATGAGGATTAATGATTTAAGGAAATCCAACTCTGAGCTGAGTCCCTCCGTCCAATGGTCCTACAAGTCGTACAGTGGCTGTCGTCTGTTCTGTGTGCCCAGTTCGTAAGTGAAGTTAAGTGTATTTCATTGCCTCACTGGAAGCGTGTTATTTGATGGGTGGGGGAAAGTACTTATAGTGCTTAAGAGTATTAAACTCATATACACTATCATATAGTAGTAGGAATGTGTGTGTGGGTGTGGGTAAATGTGTCTGAGAATGTATGCATTAGTGTGTATGTGGGTGTGTGTTTGTATCTTTGTGTGTATGTGTTTGTGTGTGTGTGTTCGTGAGTGTGTTTGCATTTGTATATTTAGAGAGTGTGTGCATCTGTGTTTGAGTTTGTGTATATGCTTGTGTTTGAGTTTGTGTATATGCTTGTGTTTTTGTCTGAGTATGTATGTATTTGTGTGTATGTGTGTGTGTTTGTGTATGTGTGTATGTTTATGTTTGTTTGGGTGAGTGTGTGTGTGTCTGAGTATGTATGTATTTGTGTGTGTGTGTGTTTGTGTTAGTGTGTATTTGTGAGTGTGTGTATAGGTGTGTGAGTGTCCTGAATGAGTGCTTTTGTGTGAGTGTCTCTCTTGAGTGTGTATGTGTCTGCATGTGTGCGTGTGTCAGTCTGTCTGTCAGTCTGCCTGTCAGTCTGTGTATTTGTGCATGTACGAGTGTGTATGTTTGGGCGTGTTTCTATCTATCTGTGTGTGTGTGTGTGTGTGTGTGTGTGTGTATGTGTGTGTGTGTGTGTGTGCGTGTGTGTGAGTGTATGTGTGTCTTAATAGTAGTAGTAGTTATAGTGAGTGTGTGTGTGTCCCCCATCAGCCATTTCATAATCAAGCTTACTCACATGTCACATGGTGTCTATTTACTTCTGGGGAGAATCACGAGGAAACAAAATTTTGAAAAAAAAACAAAAACAAAAATAAACAAAAAAGAGACAAAAAAGAATATGATTGAATATTTCCTGTTTGTTTTTTTTTTCAAGTTGATAAAATTCAATTTTTTTTTTAACTATCCTCAACTTTATTCCATGAAATATTAGACAAGTATCTTCATTGTGCAAACTCTAGCACAAAATCTGAAGTTGATTTTGATTTCCCCCCGTAATAAGAACAAGAACAACAAGAATAATCCTCACTAAGAATGAGGGGTGTACACTGATATATAAAATCCACATTCCTCTACCGTGATTTGAACTCACAACCAACTGATTGAGCTAAATTGACAAGTCTCAGATATTAAGAAAAATTTATCATACATATACACGCAGGCTTATTTCATTCAAATGAATTGATATCTTCATACAAAAGAGTACATATTTTTATAATTTTCATTTGTTATATAGAGAATACAAAAGTTGCAGTAATCATCTTCAGTCAGAATAAAAGTTGGAGAGGAGTCTGACCCTGCAGCAATCAGTCTTGTCCTTATTATTTTTACTAGAACATTTCAGTCGATTCATTTTTTTGTGCTTTCTCAGAAATACATTACATAAGGTATTCCTGGAGAAAAATAGAGAAATCCCAAGTGAAACTCCAAAAATTATCAAGAAGTAAAAATGAAGTATGAAAAATATTGTGGTAAGGTTTCCTGAGACATGGAATTTATTTCAAGGGTTCCCCAAGAATAAAAAGGTTGGGATACATTGCTTTAAGGGCACAAAATTGCAGAAAATTTTTCCCTATACATAATTGTTTATTTTATTTATGTTGTCTAGGCCAAATGATACTTTAACCGTGTAATAATTGGAGATCATTTTAAATAATTTCAATATGATATAATGCAATTTGTAATCATTCTGTCGGATCATATATATATATATATATATATATATATATATCCATTTCTTAATAGTACAATCTTTCTGCATTAAAAGAAATGAATAGAGCACATATACACCGTGAATAAGCAAAATGAGCATTTGGAGTTAAAACAGTCATTTTGGCCTCTGCATTATCTCCGTATGTTTAGCTCAATGGTAAGAGCATCACTACATTAAAGCAGCTACCCTATTGGTTGCAGGTTCGATTCCTGCAGCAGCCCCATTTTCTTTAATTGTTTATTCTATTTATACTGTCTAGGCCAAATGATACATTAACCATGTAATGATGGGAGATCATTCCAAATAAGTTTTTCTAAATAATCTAATGCAATTTATAATCATATATATATATATATATATATATATATACATATATATATATATACTAGCTGAATAAACCGTCCGTGGAAGAGATATTCAGCAAGTATATGTATATGTCTGCTTTTGTTTCTATGTTTAGGCTCAAGGGTTAGACAGGGTTGAGGGTTGGGCTAGGATTAGGGGTCAGGGTTAGGCTTATGGCAATGAATAAAGGTAATGAATAAAACGTGATTTCTTCTTTGCAAACGTGATAGGGAGATGGGTATTCAGCTATTATATGTGAGTCTGTCTGTTTCTATGGTTAAGGTTAAAGGTTAGAATTAGTGTTTGGGATTAGGGCTAGAGCTAGGGGCTAAGGTTAGGCTTTGTTTTATTACCTTGCTTTATCTAAAGGTGTTGAATAAAACATGATTTCTTTTTGAATCAATGTGTGCGAGATATGTATGACGGTTAAAAGTAATATTTAAATATCACTTATTCTATCACTTCAAATTAAATATGACTTTTGTCTTTGAGGACAAAATTCATACTTATTTAAAAATAATTTAATTTACCTGGTTAAAAATCACTCATTGCTCAAAATCAAGTGACTTATCCTTAACATACTTTATCAAAATATTAGTTATTTTATTAAAAATATTACCTAATTTATTACTGAATGAAAAAAAATTAATCAAATGTGACTTTTATTGTAACCAGAGGCCAAAGTTGTGACTTTTTTCCTAGCCAACATTCTAATTTTAGCTATATAGCCATATTCTTTATTTCTCTGAATGTCATATGCCATCATCTTGTATGCTTACATTTTACACCAATAGAATTAGATACAGTAATATTTAAATTCACAAGATGAAGAAGCATTGTCAAACATTATTGATTTTTGACTTGTCTGCTTAGAAAGTGCAATGGTTAGCACACCTGCCCCGTACGCAATAAGTCTTGGGTTCAATTCCCGGTATGACCAAAGAATGTTGAATACTCTTCATTCGGACAAATTTCCCTGAGCAGCTAATTGAGTACACTCTAAGCAGTGTGATTAGGGTAGAGGTATCCCTTTTGGTTAACTTGCATCCTGCCAAGATGCTGGTCCTAAAAAACTCCTAAGAATGAAGTCAACCAGACGTGAGACTAAGAGGAATCACTGAGCAGACGCACGCAACAATAACTGGGATTTCGTCATTGGACTCCATATTTCATGGAGTGTTGTCTATTAAGGGACGGGTTGCTTTTGCCTTTTATCTTTTTTATTTCTTTCATCTTCATTCTATTGCTTTACATCACAACACTCAGATCATCATCCGACAATTGAAAGAAAAAGTCAACTCACAATTAGTCATTTCAGATTTAGAGATATTCCATGATTGATAGCAAAAGTTGAAATCTGATATTGTCTTATGCTGTGTTTTTTTTTCAAATCTAGAATCTACAGATTAAATGAATATTCATTTAACTTAACCTTGCCGGGCATAGAGTACAATAATGAGGTACCCAGAGAGGATTGAACTCACTAACAATCATTTACAAGATTACTTCGCGAACTATCTTAAATATCTATCATAATTAAAGACAATCAGTTCTTTTCTGAAGTTAAGCATAGTTCTTTTATCTTATACCAGTTTTAATTAAAGCTGGTCTTGTTAGTCACTCAATGGAAAGTGTCACATGACCAATGTCTTTGGCAGCATGCCACGTCGTAGGGTTTATCACTTAAAAAAATTGGAAAATGGGGTGATCAATGGAAGAGTTACGTCTCTCGCCTTTTGTTTTTCAGTATTGATAAGGGACACTGACTGACCTATTATCAGCATTTCATATACGTGGATTATCTCCTTCAAGAAATTGGATCATTAAATTATAGATTACCAGGGAGAGTGCATATGAACCCACACTTTTTATTAAGTAGAAAATTGTGCTGAGAACTCTCCTAGTTTGAGAATTTTGATGGTATTACAGTAACAAAAATCTTTTTACGATGAGCTGTATTTGTTGTGTTATGGTAATAAACATACACACAAGCAAATGAATGAACAAGCAGAAATCAGATTCTTCTAAAATAGATTGTATAGATTGTAAACAAGCTTTCAGCCCAAATTCTCATTATTTCTATTGATATTCAGACCATCCTCATCTTTGTTGTTTTTCATACAACGTTTCGGCCATTGCACTCTACGGCCTTCGTCAGGTATCATCTGGTAGATTTGGGGAAATAACGAACCAAACCCTTTATTTATCTGACGGGAATATATTACTTCCCCAAATCTACCAGATGATACCTGGCAAAGGCCATAGAGTGCAACGACCGAAACGTTGTATGAAAAACAACAAAGATGAGGATGGTCCGAATATCAATAGAAATAATAATAATACCTCATCTCAAAAATTCCGAGATATATCAAATTCTCATCTCGTTTATTCTTGGTCTCTTTGTCTCTTTCAACGCGACAGGTATGTATTTGAAAAATGGACATATTTGGTCCAACAGAATGAATGATAAATTGCGTTATATTATATAGAAACTTATTTGAAATGATCTCCCATCGTTACACTGTTAATATATCACACAATCTAGACAACATAAATAGAATAAACAATTGAAGAAAATGGGGTTGCTGCAGGAATCAAACCTATCACTGATATGGTAGTTGCTTCAACATAGTGATGCTCTTACCATCAAACTAAACAACTGCTGGTAAAGCAGAGGCCAAAATAACTGTTTCAACTCCAAATTTTCGTTTTGTTTATTCACGGTGTGTATCAGCTCAATTTTTTTCTCAACGAGGGCAAATTGTATTTTTAAGAAACAAAAATGAAGAGGTTGCAGGAATGCTTGAAGGACTGATAAAAAGAGAGTATGGCTGTCCATGAGGGGAAAATTTGACACAATCTCATTTTTGCAGCTGGCGTCAGTACATGCCTCAAACCCTACCCCTTCAATTCAATAGGGGGGTGCTCCATAGGTGATGGATCCCCAGGAACTAGGCTTCAGTGCATTCTGCTGGACTCATCCAAAGACGAGATAATGCTAATCTTGGATGACATGGATTGAGAATAGACAGCCACAATATGGTTGTGCATCTTCTCAAGACTAAAAAAATAAGTAAAACTAAATTCGAAAAGTTTTTTGGACGATTCAACGTCTTCTTGTTGTTTGTGTTATTCACATGACATTTCAGCCGATCCATTCTACGGCCTTCTTCAGGTGAACTGTCAGAATATGATGAAGGTAATCGGTAAACTGCTTACGTATTCATCTAAAATTTCAAGTTATCTATCTAAAAATATCTAAAATTTCAAGTTATCTATCTAAAAATATCTAAAATTTTCAGATATTCATCTAAAAATATCTTGAATGTTTAGACCTTAACCAATAATACAAAATTGCGAAATTTATTCACCTCATTCGTACAAATTCAGTTATACCTGAATTTTTTTGCGGGGACTAAAGGTGAATCTGACCTAATTTTTTAAAACTTTGATTAATTTTTGTTTAAGAAATTTAGTCTTATTGGTCACAAATGTTGAATTTCATTCCGTTTTTTATATTTGTAGCAAAAAAAAGTCTAAATAAATACGTGGTATATTTTTGGATGTTTTCAGAAAAATTTTGGATATTTTCAGATATTTTTTGACTCGATTCTGGATATAAACATTAGTGATGAACTGACTTCACTGAACTATGGATTTTGGATTTATCTACGGTACAAGAAAGTTTGATATGTTTTTGTTTTTTCAAATCAATATAATTTGATATAACCTGGTTTAAAAACGAAACAAGAAAGAAAATGTTTAAACTCACTCACTCTCCCACGAACGAAGCCTCAAAGACGGTTTGTTTATGAACAAAACAAGTAGCGAAAAGTTGAGAAGGCCAAGTCCGAGAAGATGTGCCTCAAATCTTTTTAATTCATATTCCATTCAAATTAATTCCTTCAGTTTTTATTATTATTATTATTCGTCAAGATGAGAGAAAAACACGACCATTCTCCTCCATTCTTTAGTTTTTAAAACAACAACAAAGAAACAATGGGCATTTTGAATGAAATTTTAGGATCCAATCAATCTTTTCATGCGCCTTAGGAGTTCGATTAAATCTCAGAATGTGATGCATATCCCGGGTTTCAGTTTACTAATACCGGGTACACTAGTACTGAATCAAAATACGGGTAGAAAGTTTGTGTTACTATCAAGTTGAGAGAACCTGTCCGCCTTACTATACAATCTCTCGTACAATACACCGACTTCTTTTGGCTAGGTTTGCTATTTTGGCCATTTTATGGCTAAAGTTGACAAACCTGGCCTTTTTGAAAAGTATTTAACGATGACCAAACAAGAACCAAAAAACATTTATTCCCCCATTAAAATACAACTACAACGATAAATAAAATAGATTTTTTTGGTCCGAGAGTGATGTTCAAACCATGGCTGTGTTCTTTCATAGGTTAGAGCCTCTATGAATATGGCAAACGACATCAGAATTCTTTTTACCAAGGATTAAACATCAAATTGAAGGCCATTCGTTAAAAAAAGTGTATGGAGGGGTGCGCAGCCAGTTTAATTGTTCGAGGATCCCCCACCCCCACCAGAGAACATTAGAAAAAAACAAAATTTTTTTGTATGATGAACTTTTTGGTTTGGCCATGTTTTTACTTCTGGCGATTTTGTCTTTGTTACAATAGTATTTTTAGTAAATTGCTATTTTTGGTGTGTACTGCATGATTGCAAAGTTTTTTTGTTTTTTATGAATTTTCATTATTTTTTAAGATAATAGAAGAACATCTCATGACAGATATGGAAACTGATTATCTTCTTTTGAATTTTTTTAGTTGCTTCAGGCCGTCAAAAGTTATTAAAAGGCAACAGAAAAATCGAGATGAAGGTAAAGAGTAGTGTTATTTATTTATTTATTTATTTATTGAATTAATAGTAATGATTACAATACGTACTTGGCCTAATAGAGATGAAAAGAATAATCGCTTTTGTGAGCAATTCTAACATTTGGCCATATTCGGCTATTTTTAGCGTTTTATTGACCAGAAGCATCTTCAACTATCTGGCAGCCCTATTTCGGGCGTATGATGTTGAAAATTATTCTCCCCGTCATCTGACCCACCAAGCAAGCATTAAATAATTTTACCTCGTAAAATCCTCGAATGAACAAAATAATTTCATAGTAAATATTGGTTGAATAATTGGAATCAGTGTTTTTTGCTGGAAGCAGCAAAACATGAACAACTAAATTCAATAAGAATTACGTAAAGTACACAAATGTAGCATGTCACTTATTTTATTTTCACGCTGTTTTCGAAAATAAATCCCCGGTTCTATAAGGAGTATAGAAATCATTTTTATATGAGATTTTGTTTTTTTCAAATTTTCTAATTACAAATAGTAAAAAGATTTCGACCATAAAAATAATTTTCATACCAGTTTTGTCGTTATTTCCCGTCGAAAGTGCGTCAGGATGCCTATTCTTGAACTTATGCGGATAGATGTTGAATAAGTAATTAATTCGATTACATAACGAGAGAAATTAACAACATCCAGATTTTTAAAAACGTGCGAGAACTTCGAGGTACGTCGAAGGTAGTCTGAATGTGTAAAAGTTAAATTAATTATTTGTTTATTTTAGAAAAATCACAGATGTACCTCTGTTTCGTTGAAGTAGTCTGTAGTCAAGTACTACTTAGGAGTATTACAACAGCTGTATCCAAACGAGCTCCAGATATTCATATAATACGCTTTTGTTATAAATCTAAAAAATGCTGCAACAAAATACTTTGTTTTGTTTATAAGTGGTTTACTTGGTTGTATAAGTGTATGGTTATCATTGGCAATTCTAGATGACAAAGTGTGCAATAAAACCTTTCTCCTTACCTCATCTGAATTCACATCATCCCCTGACAGACTAATTCTCTCTGACTTAGCTGTTGAAATACTAAATGTCACCACGGTTGTTCGGGTTGAAATTACATTGTGAGAGAAAATTAACGGAAAAAAGTTGAAATGTTCGTCACAACTCTGGCCTTTGGCTACAGAAAAATATCACATTTAATTAATTTTTATTTCAATAAAATAAGTATTATTTTAAATAAAATAACTAATATTATAATAAACTGCGTTGAGGAGAAGAGATAAGTTATTTAATTTACAGTCAAAAAGTAATTATAATCAAAGTAAATTTCAACGATGAAGGTCATAACTAATTTTAACTAATAAAGTAGGTAAAATATAACTATTAGCTGTTTTACGTGTCTTATCCACACTGACGCGAAAAATAAATGTTCCATTCAATCCCTTCAGATAAACCAAGGTTATAAAACAAAGCCTAACCCTAACCTCTAACCTTGATCCCTAATCCCAGTCCTAACCCTCAAACCTAACTCAAACCTTTAACCCCCAACCACAGAAACAGACAGATAAACTGGCAGACAGACGGACATATTCTAGCCGAATATCCGTCCCGCGGACGGATTATTCGGCTAGTAAAACAAAAAAGTAAGCGTCCAGTTTTGCATAATATTCACATCATAAATTATGCTACAAATCGTTTGAAATGTTGTTTTTTCTCCTCAAAACTTTGGAATTTAATTTCAATTTAAGAGAAAGTCTCCTCCACTTTTGACCGCTTTAAGAACAGGTCTCTCTTCACTTCACACCTCTCCAAGAACCACTTATAAAAAGATAGGTATTTGGTCGAAAAGTAGGTTCCAATTTTGGTATTATTTACATTATAGATAGAACCCATCTCTAGAGCACTTTAAAAAAATGTTTTAGCCAGCTTTAAAGAAAGGAAAAGAGTATAACTTATGTTTCCACTCTGACTCTTTGAACTGAACAGACAAATAAACCAACAAACTTGATGATACTGATATTCATGCATATAGATTATTTTTTATTGACTAAACTCTCAGATACCATTCTCATTTTGGATACCCAAAAAATGTATCTAAACATCTTAGTTTTCAAAGTAAAGTACGTCTGTTAAAAATGATGTATTATAACTATGGACATCTGGAAGGGATACATTAGCAGCCCCTGGAAAAGTACTGCAACTCATTTGCTCTACTTTTTTTAAGAATTTTGTTTACTCCACGAGTTTAATTTGTTTCGTCTCCGAATGAGTCTTAGATAAATGTAAAAGTTTGTATCTATTTTTGTATTTTATTAAAATTTGTGGTGCATTTTCAAAAGATTATCAAATAATGTTCTCCAAATTATTGATTAAGTTTTTTAGTGTTGATAAGATTGTTGTCTCTCGTATTGTTCATTGATTTGCAGCTTGTCTGTAGTTTTGATGGGGCCTTCATAATTTGTTCAAAAAGAGGCTCCGAACAACTGTGGAAAAATGGCGCAATTTTCCTGCCTATATGACTGAAGAATCAGCAGCGGAGGGAGAGAATGCGAATGCAGCAGTTAGTAATCACGTGATAAAAAAATAATAAAAAACTTTTTTTCTTTATCCAATCCAGGACCATTTATAAAAAGTATGCACTGGAGTCTACTTGGGGAGGGAGAACATCCACATAATACTGTCCCTTGCCCCAAATCTTTAGACAGACACAGAGAACATAGAGTTTTATCCATGCGTATTTCCCGAAGTGAAGAAGTTTAGGAAAGATTATCGTGACTATCAGATTGTAAAAGGACTTTGCCATTTCATTCTCGGGAGTGAGAGGTGATACGCGTTTGTAACACGTGGTGAAGACACAGTGGCATAGATGCAAGGCTGTGAAGTCGGTGAAGTGAAATGGGCAAAGTTAGTAGAGAGATAGGTCACGGAGAAAGAATGGGTAAGATCGGATCGGCCAGTGGGTCGGCGAACTGATAACGATCTTGAGGGGATGGAAAGAGAGAGAAATAGTTGCCGGCCACAAAGGCCGGGGCCAGTGGCATGACAAGCTAGAGGTCCTGGCGCCAATGAACATTGGACCAGGGAGAAGAAAAGAGAGAGAATGGCCGTCCGCAAAGGCCGGGACAAGAAGCGTAACTAGCTAGGGGTGCTGGAGCTAGTGTTCTACTAATCTACTGCCCCACCACAGCGGAATTCGACACAAGGTCGGGCTTATCGTGTGGAAAATAGGAGACACCCTTCCAAAAATGGCCCCAGCCGACGCGGCTACGGTTTGCTTTGCAACCAAAGCAACCTCCGCCACGAAAGTGTCCACCAGGGGACCTACTCCTTAAGGTGCAATGGAACAATGCTGCTCCGGGGAAACCGACCCCCTGCAGCTGGGCTGAGTAATAATGGAGAGCCCAAGGACGAGTCCAAAGGCACCCCAATGCGCTTAACAGTGCGTAGCCTCAGTAAAACCTCATTGGCTAACGCATTGCACCGGCTCGCTCGGTCTTTTACACACACTCCCTCTCCAGCCCATTCGACAGGCAAGTGTCAGTACCGGCTCCTCGAGCTATGCCGTGGAACAGATACTACACTTTGATCCTGAAGAATAGGCCAAATAAAGGGGCTGTATTTAATCACTGTGCCACAGCAGCAATATGTGACACAAGGTCGGGCTTAACGTGGAAAGAAAAAGGAACAACCCTTCCAAAAATGGCTCCAGCCGACGCAGTTACTGTTGAAAAGCTCATCGTAATGGTTAGACAACGTCACCCGCGAAAGCATCCACCAGAGGACCTGCTCCTTTAAGTGCAATGAAGCAGTGCTGCCCCGGGGAAACTGAGACCCTGCAACTGGGCCGAGTAATAATGGGAGAGCCCAAAGGCTCTTCGATGCGCTTAGCAAACGCAGCCTCAGTTAAACCTCATTGGCTAACGCTTGCACCGGCGCACTCGGTCTTGGCACAATCTCCGGCCCATTCGACGGGCAAGTGTCAGTACCAACTCCTCGGTCTATGCCGGGGAACAGATACTACACTTTGATCCTGAAGAACAGGCCAAATAAAGGGGGGGTGCTGGACCTAGTGATTATTGGACCATGTATGTCCAGGGGTTTTATAGGGGTCGTTGGAGGAAGTGACGTTTTGGATATCTAATTAAAAGAAGAGTTTCGTATTTAATTTCTAACTAAATGTATAGGGGGCACTACAGCAGTCTCACTTACATTAGCTTTTCGGCTCTCACCGTTCCAGACAACAGTCTGGTCTGGCTTACAACAGTCTCTGATCCGCTGGTTGAAAGCCGGAATTTTACGTCTCTTACGAAAGCTGTCTTTATCTGGACTCACGCTAAAACCTTCTAGATTTTCACACGCACCCAAAACACAAAGACCACACCACAATCTTTCAGAATGCACAATGATATCCATCAACTTTCTGATCTTCGTGGACCAACAATAAACTTATAGAATTTGTAAGAAATTGTTTCACTTCTACACACAGATTTTACAACAATTCAAAAAGAACTTTTAACTGGAATCACTTTGACTTCCTGCAAAAAAAAACCCTAAATTTTTCGCTAACAAACCCCCCTTAACCTCCTTCTCCGTTCTTTACTTCTTCTGATAAAAGATCGGGGTTTATCACAAAACTAAGGTCTTTTTTATCTATAAGGGCTCCTTACGTGCAATTTAATCACTGTCCCACCACAGCAATATTTGACTCAAGGTCGGGCTTAACGTGGGAAGAAATAGGAGCAACCCTTCCAAAAATGGCTCCAGCCGACGTGGCTACGGTTGAAAAGCGCCTCGTAATGGCTAGACAACCTCCGACACGAAAGCGTCCACCAGGGGACCTGCTCCTTTAGCTACAATGGAGCAGTGCTGCCCCGCAGCTGGGCCGAGTAATAATGGGAGAGCCCAAGGACGGGTCCAAAGGCTCCCCAATGCGCTTAGCAAGCGCAGCCTCTGTAAAACCTCATTGGCTAACGCTATTGGCTATTGTGGTTGTATTGTGTGGGAGAGAGTAAAGAATAGCTGTTGGTTACATGTGGCGAGAAGTTGTTGTCGTTGACAGATGATTTTGCTTCCACATGGTTGAGAGTTAGCGTCGACGTCACTAGAGAAGTTGATGAAGAAAAGAAGACGTATTAAGAACGTGCACGCCAAATATAAAAGAGGATGCAGATATCAAATGGAGTAAAAAGACACATACAAATATTTAGACGTGAAAAATGAGAGATACGTTTAATGCACAAATGTAGAATGTAAATGAAATTCATGAAATGGAAACATTGATACATTCGAAGAAGAGAAGAATAGAGGCCTGTAAGGTTTAGGTTATTCCAAGGAGTAAAAACGAAATGTAGGAAAGAATAAGAATTTGAGTGACGCGTGACATAAAGGGTTTAATGTCGTTTCGTCTATCTATCGAATGGAGCCTGATAAGTCGTGCCTGTTATAATGAGTGGTGCAGTTGACTAAGATAGATTATGAAAGGGTAGTTAATCAGGATAGATACAAGAAAGAACCTGGAAGGTGGAATAGTGAACGTAGCGTTTACGTGGTCGCCAAAAATAGTATTTACAGTTTTTGCATTTGATAGCTATGAAGTTCTAGTGAATACTCACATCGAGGAAGATATGAGACAAGACATTACATTTTTAAATAGTCTAGAACAATGAATAGAGACTGCGCCGGCCGTGAGTTTAGAGAGGGGTGAAGGAAGATAACCGGCTCGAGGTGCCGGGGCCAAGAAGGAAGATGTTAACCGGTTCGTGGACCGGGGCAAGGAGGTGTTCGACTGCGTACGCGCAGGTCTTTTGAAGACGGTCGTCAAAGGAAGTGACGTTTTAGATACCTAGCTAAAAGAAAGGTTTCGTATCTAATTCTTGACTAGAATTAAAGGGGTCGCCACAAGTCTTTTATTTCATTCATTCCTTTATTTCGGGCTGCAACGTTCTTTTTGCGCGCAGCTGCCAATTGGTATGTATCGAAATAAAACCCACATCTTTCGGAAATTCTAGAAATTTCCAACAATTTTTCCAGCAGATTGGACAAATTATACGTGGAAGAAGTAGCAAATTTGAGATTTCTTAACCCTCAATTGACCAAAAGCAATCCGAACCTTTTTTTTCTGTATATAATGTTTACATTTTGACTTGGTGCTAGTATTTGTTGACGTTATAGCTATGTGAATTGCGTACCCACTGTGAAACATCGTCTTTATATAACTTTCGATTTGTTCGAACTATGAAGAAAAAATAAGATGTTTCCTCATTCTCAGTTTATACTCTTTCGGAAAATGCATAAATAGGGGGTTCAACAACCCATGGGAAATTTTGAACTGATCACCCTAACAATAATAGCGCAATCTGATATAAAGAGTAACCTTTCGCCAATTATATCTTTTTGTGCTCTCCCCCCTGGAAAAGTGGCAGCGGGCGTCCATGATTATAAATGTACGATTTCACATAACATCTACTGGATTTTTTTCTAAATTGAAAGAAATATTTTAATGCAAGCTGTATATAGAATGTCCTTGACCACTTTCTGTACTCAAAACAAGTTTTTTAAAAAAAGAACTTATATCTTTAAAAATAACACTGCTTTTTCCCCATTCATTTTTCCAATTGTTATATTATCCCAGTGGAATTTCTGACAATCTATCTCCCTCTTGGCTTAATTTTCGCCCCCTGGGACGATACTGATCCCGTTGAGATTGACTGATTTAAATAGATGAATAAATGCGTTTAAAGATTGTAACTACATTTTGCTCGAATAGTGCTATCACAATGCTGTATTGGCGACTTTATTCAATGTCATATTTATCATTTTAAAATAACTATTCTATTTATTTTTATCTAATCCACCCTCTGTTTGTTCCAAGATTAGTTACATATCTATTTTTCATGGATAATATAGATAAGGTCTTTGAAACTTTCAACATGTCCTACGGATGTAAACTTATATGTATAAGACATTTATCAACAGTACTATCAATGCTGAAGAGAAAGCGTATACATTACTACGATCGTGTTAGATCTGGCCTGAGTGTTAAGTAATCAAGGAAGTAGATATCATCTAAGATAGAATGGATATGAAGTGTTGC
This sequence comes from Thysanoteuthis rhombus, assembly GCA_963457665.1. NCBI lineage: Eukaryota > Metazoa > Mollusca > Cephalopoda > Oegopsida > Thysanoteuthidae > Thysanoteuthis > Thysanoteuthis major. The sequence continues at coordinate 1,736,427 of OY735238.1, read as the reverse complement.
TAGTAGTTAGGTAGGGATGAAGGATAGATGTATCTAGCCGTTGTCGAGAATTTACCGAAAGAGGTGGTTTCCATAATGGAGATTATCTCGAAAACCAGAGAAATTATTGGAAACAAGTTTCAGAGTTTAGCTGCACGGGCGTTCCTGGCACGATAGAACCATCACGTATTTGATCGACGAGTTGACTTGTGGGCCGCTTTCAACGATGATAGATACAAATGACAGAATGATATATTAGTAGTTAAGAGCTCTAATGAGTAGAGTATATTCGTGACTATCATGCAGAAACGCATATTGCTCGATCATCCAAGTGGAGATCTGAAAACGTGTTAGGTATGAGGCACACACGGATTAGTAGCCAGGCGTATGAGGGAGATCTCAACATCAGTGGAATGAAAGCGGTAAGGTTTGCAACATTGATGAGTCGCAATAAATGGTGTAGTTTGCTCTGGCGAGGAATTCAGGAAAAATAACCGGTCCTAGAGAAAGAGGGTAACCAGTCTATCGAAAGACCGGGACAAGAAAGCGATGGTAAACGGAAGTTTAGGACTTTCATAGACGGTAGGTAAAGGAAGAGACGTGTTGCATACGTGGCCAAGTTTGAAGTTTCTTATCTAAGGCTCTAAATGTATTCGTATTAATTCTCACAAAAAGAAAATTTATTACATGACTACATTCGATAGACCACATTTATCTTTATTTCAAAAACTGTCTTATATTCTATTTTGAATATAATAAAAGCTACAAGTTAGAATGTAATAATTTTTTTTTTTTTTTAATTCAGAAGTATAAAATCTTCAAGCCAAAAAATAACCGTTTAAAACATTTACTCTTTGTGGATCGTACAAATTAAACAATTCACAGGGGTCGCACTTGGACCTAGCACCGCTACTGGTATAAGCAAAGATTTTTAGAGATTTCCCGCACGGGTAAAGATTTGCTGAAAATATTTTCGCCAAACATGAAAGCATCGAGCAAAAAGTAAAAACTATTTATTAAGTAGGAAAACTTGAATACGTAATAGGGAAATATTCTTGTTCACAGTCATTGTGTTAGTGAAAGGACATTATATCCTCTCTTCAAGTAAGGGTTTGTTATAAATATCTCTTATAGTTTTTACAGGATAGATTCTAATGTATTCTGTCTTAAACTGAAACATGTATTGGTATTTAAAGAAAGCAGTCTATGTTTAAAAACTCAGTATCGGAGTCCCAGAGGTCTTTCAACTTCATTGTTGTCACAGAACTCTTCGTCATCGTCACTCTCATACAGTTCTGTACACATCTCAGTGACTGAGCTTTACATTTGTAATGCAAAGCACATCGACCTTTATATAGGAGCATTTTACTTACTGAATGATTTGTTCTAATGCACCGGGACGGATACGCATAACCGTAGTTTAATTGTACCCTGTCATTTCCCCATTCAAAACGAGATGGGCGTGGCAAATTTGAGTGCAGTTGATCAGTACGTTCCCACTTCAGCACCTAGTCATGAGTCCTTAAACTGTATGGTGTTAGAGCTGATCTTGTGGGAAGATTTTCGCTTATTGAATTTACTCAGGCAATTTTTTAAAAGTAGAAATTGATAAAAATATGAGTGAGTCTCCATAACTGCGGCCATCTTGAACTAATAATGCCACAAATTCAACCAAAACACTTGGTAGTCCATGTTAGTAAACCATATTAGAAATGTATTCCCGGTAGTCACCGCTACACTTCTTTCAAAATCCCACAGACTGATATTTTGTGACATTTGCTCCGCTACTGATGTATAGTATTCCTTTCTTTTATTTTCAGGATATCAATTTTAATAATATTAAATTACAGGATATCAAATTTAGTAGTATTAAAACTTATATACGAGTAAGCCCGCATGATAAGTGCCCAACAATACATTTTTATGCTCACTTTTTCAAACTGAATTCCATGTTGGGAATGACCAATTGAAAAATTGAAAAAAGTGGTGATCAATGAATAAGACACCTCTCTCGCATTTTGTTGTGCAGTGATCACTAAAAACGACTGAATTTTCAAAAACCATGCGTTAATGCTGCTGGACTGATTTTTTTAGTGAATTCTGACTTCAAATTCGATATATACATGATTTTATTCTGCAAATGTTTATTCTAACAAAACAAGGATTTTCTCATTTGTAAACATTTGATAATAGTTTTTGTGTTGAAAATGAGAGTTTTCAAAAGTCAAGCACTGAAGATTTATTTTCAAAAGAGAATAATTCTAAGCAAATATACTTGCGTGGCGCAGATGATTAATGCGTTCATTTTGTTATTGAGGGATTGGTGATTCGAATCTATCTGGAAACTTCTTATTTAAAAGCAGTCGTTATAGTTAATAATAACAATAGTAGTGGTTCGGCGTAGTAAGAAGATTCTAGTCGTTGCTGGGGACAAAAGAGTCTGCCCCACGTGTTAAAGTTCACCACCACATGAGAAAGGTCAAGGAAGAAAGACGTCGCTAGTTGTCATGATAGTTCTTTGTTACAAGGAAAAATTCTTCGCGTCGGGTTTGAATACGGACATGGATATTAAACATAGTACATAATTGAAATGAAGACAAATACAGATGTTTGGACAAACTAATAAAGAAGTACATTTAATGACGACCAAAATTAGATATGTATGAGCATCACATTCAAGACTAAAAAGAGGAAATATAACATTAAGAATGATCGGTTGTGATTGAGCTGACCTGTTTAGGATAGATTACTACGTAGCTAGTTGAAAGAAGGAGAGCAGTTATCTGCGAGGGAGAATTCTTTATGTCTAACTAGTAGTAATAGCAAAGAAGATAGATTGATTGGTGATAGGTGAAATGTTTGTTCTTGTGACTTATAGGAACAAACTGACTTCTCCATGTTTTGCCTTTTTGATGATTAAACTGTCCCCTCTCGTATTTTGAGTCATCTCTTTGTTTGTCACCCATTAAACTTATCACTCATTTTGATGTAACTTGTCTGGGTCTTGCTATTCTGTGTCTTTCTCTCTTCACTCTTATATACCCGATGCTAAAAATCAATCGTGCCTTTGCTGTTCCTCTCGATCGAAACTGTCAATTTTCGACCTACTAGCAAAATCCCCAAAACTTTTTTTCATTCAAAATGGCTGACGATATGCTATGTAGAATGTGGACCCTGACTAGCTGAAACAAAGGAAGCAGAAAAGACGGCAAATATCTGAGCAACCTCAGATTTGCAAACGACATCGTCTTTTCTGCAGAGAAACGACCTCCAACTAATGCTAGATGATCTGGGTGAAGAAAGTAAGAAAATCGGCCAACAAATGAACTTCAAAAAAAGGAAGGTCATTTGCAACACTCACGTCGGAAATAAGAACACAATGATCAAAATCAAAGATGCAGAACTGGAGAAAGTAGACCACTACATCACCCTAGGACAACGAATCTCCATGAAATCCTCAAAAGATGGAGAAATCAAGCGAAGAATCACCCTAGGATGGCAAGCCTTTGACAGAGCAAGCTCAACCTTCAAAAACAAGAAAATCTCATTAGTCTTAAAACGAAGGGTGTACAACAAATGCATCCTCTCAATAGTCACTTATGGAGCAGAAACATGGAACCTAACCAAGAGACTGACCCTCAAACTGAGAAGTATGCAACGTTCACATGAAAGAATCATGCTTGACCTCACATGGAGAGGTCACAAGATAGCACAATATATTAGAGAGAAAACAGGAGTCCGAGACATCACAGAATCCTTCAGAAATCTCAAATGGCAATGGGCTAGTCATGTTGTAAGAATGGCAAACAACCGATGGACATCATGACTCACAATGAAACTGAGGCCAGCAGAATACAAGATGGAGAGATGAACTGGACAAATTCAGAAAATACAGGCTCTGCGACGCCCATGACAGAGAAATGTGGTGGATCCTGGGGAAGGTCTATGTCCAACGACAGACGATAAAAAAATGATGATGATGACGATGCAAAGAGAAGGTTGAAAATTTCAATCATTTAGTTTTCTCCGCTTGTATCTGTTGTGTGCTGGGTAGAGAGAGAGAGACGGAGAGGGGGAAGAAAGACAGAGACAGAAAGAGAAGTGCGTGTGCAGTTTCTACAATGTCTTACATCTTTGTTAGACCCTCTGTCTTTTGATTTTCTCGTGGCATAGAAAATTGTATTGTTGTCTAACAATTAAAGAAGGCGAATTAATTAAAGAAAATAACGATGTAACTGAGGAAGATGAAAGAATGCAGAAACCAAAATATGGTGAGTGTGTCTGTCGAGTGTCTCGTCTCGTCTGAAGATCATTGGGCAAGGTTTGCCAGTTAAGATATTATTTTTCAATTTTTCAAGTTTGGAAATCATTCCCAAATTCAATTACAAAAAAATACATATAAATTGGTAATACTGAATTACCAAATTCAAAAAATAAGAATAAAACATTTATTGGCAACACTAAAATTGCAAATTGGAAAGATAAATTTTTGAAAAAAAATATCTGAATTGGCAGCATCTACACGGCAATTTTGGCGTTAATCTGAACTTAAACATTATCTTCTGGACCAGCTCCAACAGAGAATTAGTCTGGTTGTTCACCGTTTGGTTTGTCATAATCATTTTTGATCGATTAAAGAAATGAGGGTATTTTTTTTTTAGAAGAGGTTCGTAAAAAAGAGATAACTGTTATAGACGCTGTACAGAAGAAAAAACAACGTAAAACATAAATAATACAGACAATTTGGAGCAGATATGCAATTGTTTACTTTTTATTTACTTGAGTTCAAGCAGAGAAATACCGTTGGAAAAGACAATTTTGAAGAAAAATTCATTTAACCATTTCATGATATTAATTTAAACTATATATTCATTTCACAGTCACAAATATAAAAAGATATCCCTTTTTTTTGTTTGTTAATTGCAACCCTAACTCTAACCTTAAACATTACCACTAATCCTACACATTAACCTAACGCACTTAACTCTAAATTATATCCTTTGTGGTTAAATTCAATAAAATACAGTTTAAATGGTCAAGTTTCTGCCTTTATTTGTTCCGTAATCAGTTAATGGTAACAGCTTAGATAATTGTGTCAGAACTAATGACCTTCCTTCTTGCGAACCTTTCTCAAACAATTACCAAGATGAGTACCAGGTCACGTATTAGCTATAATCCACTTTTTGTTCTTGGGGTGAATGTAGCATAAATCTGTCCTCCATACATGTAACAGATATTTGGAAAGTTATCATCAAACCCCTGCTATTGAGTTTTGACTTCATTCTCATATGTAGCAACAATGACGGATAGCAATGACCAGGTCAAAAACCAGTGCGTCATGTACGAAAAAATTGTGACACACCGACGTACACAAAAACTGATGACAAATACACTCCAAGTTCTAAAGCCCAACTCAGCTCGACTTGTTTTGTTGAAGTTTACAAACCCCATCCTCGGGAACTACTTAAAAATGTGTTGAAGTGGGGCACGCAGTTTTGGAAAAATATTGTAAGAAGAAATGAATTGTGTTTTGTTTAGATCTTAATGAAGAAGGGAGTTTGACACTGGCGCGGCCAACCCTGTTCTAAATTATGGAGGCAGATACAAGGTAAGGGAGAAAACTCTGCATATATTTTTAAAGATTCGAGTCCCTTTAATAATAAAAAAAGAATACAAGAGAGAAGCCGGGAAGATTTGAGAATACAGAATATTTCTAAGTTAAAAAATACTCATAGGATATGTTGATAATGAATTAATAATAATCAATTTTGATGAAGTTACACAGCAGTGTAATTATTATCTACTAGTTTACCCGTGTCGTCGGAAATGACGGCATATATGGAATATATGGATATATTCATTGAATTTTATGTGTATAGATGTAATAGAGATTTGCATTGCAGTAAGTTTGGAAAATAACCTTCTATACACATTGCATTTTATAGACGTGGATAATAGAAGTTTGCATTGCAGTGAGATTGGAGAATAGTTGGCGTTTTTTTTTAATTACTTTTTATAATTTTATTATTCTTTAAATTCAGCATTTTTTCACATTCATCAGAGAGTAAAATTCTATTTTTACCACTTCAGTCGCGTCCCTCACCGTGACAGACGGCAAATACATATAGATGATTATTATATGTGTGGATTAGTTTAGCCGTTGCCGTTGAAAAATGTCGGCAATAATTAAGTAATTTAGCGATTGTATTGTATTTAGAGAAAATCACGCGCCTTTGTTATGCTGCGTTTTCTTGTTTATGTTCAATATTTCCGGAATATTAAACTAATCTAAACGTAAAATTAAATAAATTTAACGTAACAAAATTCTATTTCTAAGTTACGTCACCCGACGTCACCGATGACGCAAGTGTTGCAGACGACACATGCTTATTGATAATTATTACGAGTGGATTTTTTTTTACTTCGGCTTCATCAAAGAAATTAGTCGTCTATAACCGCCTGAGGACTGGTTTGAAAATGTGCCACACGTAGTCATGATAGACCTTGCTACAGCCATGTTGGATATATTTAAATATACAGAGCTACAGACACCAACCTATCAAACATAGTTGTCTACGATAAGTAAGCCACGACATTATTGTCGCAAAATCAGGCGATGCTAATATCCTAGAACACGTAAAAAGTATTATGAATACAGAGAAATAGACTAAACAATGATCCCGAATCACCCGCCCTAACCCCCTATCCTAATACTAAGGTAGTGCAACAGGAATGTCTGGAATGTTGGAGTATGGGTTGCGAAACACATACAAATATCTGGATGGACAATTAAGACGTAAATCTAATACAGGGACATTATTGACAAATGACGAATGAAAATGGGGTACTTATAATAACGTAAGGTGATAGATCGCGTCAAGAGATGAGAAGAGATAGCAAAAGGTGGGAACTTTGTTGTCATTGAGAGTACTGTCGTCGGAGTCGGGGTGGAGTTGTCTGAACTGCTTTCAAATCTATATGGCTTGGAGCGTACCGAGGAATGATTATGGAGACAGGGTTCAGTGTATGAACCAAACTGCCAAGTTGTGCGTGTGACTCGGGGACTATTTTCAGACGCTGATAGACACTCAACAGACAGACCATGAAAGACAGAGAACACAGAGTTCTATCTATGCATGTTTCCCGAAGTAAAGAGAATTAGGAGAGATCATCGTGACTATCAGATAGTAAAACGCATTGCCATTTCATTCACGAGAGTGAGAGGTGTACACGCGTTTGGAGCAGGTGGTGAGGACACGGTTGCCTAACTGTGTAGCCGTGCGTATGTGACATTCCTCGACATCGGTGAAGTGAAATGGGCGAAGTTAGTACTGAGATGGGTCACGGTGGGACAATGGTCAGGATCGGATCGGTTGGGTAGTTGGCGAAATGATACCAATCTTAGAGAGGAGGAAAGAGAGAGGAAGAGTAGCCGGCAACAAGTGCTGGGGCCACAAGCGCAACCATCTAGAAGTACCGGCACCAATGAACGATTGGCTGTGTGCGTCCAGGGCTTTTACAGGGGTTGTAGTAGGAAGTGACGTTTTTGTAGGAAGTGACGTTTTCGTTATTTTCAATTCCTTAGTATAGATATAGGGGGCGCTATATAGGTATACTTTGATTAATGCGATTAATTCGTTCCAAAAGTTTCCGTACTGTTGAAAATTGCATTGTTCGGAGTCTTATCGTAATTTAATGTGTTTTTTTGTTGTTTTTTTTTTACATATTATACATAGTTACATTAGTTTGTAACGCAATATCCTAACCGTAATACATCAAAACCAGCACCCCCCAAAACAAAAAAAAACCTAATAATCAAGGAATTGCCGTATTTGTACCTTCAAATGAATCACACAATCCATGGGACAAAATTTAGTCATCATAGACAAAGAGAAGAAGATCTTTCAGTTGTTGGATTGGTTCTAGGACAACTTCCCCTAACAATAATATAGCAGCAGTAAAGCCATCATTGAATTTTGTGAAAATGAAGTAGTTGGACTTAAAAATGATCACATCCATGGGGAGATTGTCCCAAAATCACAGAGGGGGTATCCAAGGGGCAGTTGCCCTATGAGGTTAAATGTTACAGGGTCAGTTGTCCTGATACTTGCAAAGCTAGTTTTTATCTTTGTTAAAATCTATCTAAATCTCTTTTTATAGTTTTCGCCTTTGGTAAATCAGATGTTGTTCAACTTATTTAGGTCTTCCTTTATTCTCGTTTGGTAATTATTTGTCATAATTTTGTTAGTTCGGCACTCAATGCAAACACGCAGCGGTTGGTTAGTTTGCAAGTCACTGAGTTTAACTGATAAGCTACTTAAGCGACAACAGTTCCAATTCGAAAGTGCCAACTCATAAAATACTGCCCAATTGGAATTTTGTGAGCAGAAAGAAAGCTTAGTTAAAATATAGACTACTTTCTTTCTTTTTTTTTTTTTTTTCAAAAATTGGTTGCATGGTTTGAGCAGAGATTATTATCGAGGGATGTCCGCCATCTTGAATTTTCATGGAGTTTTTTTCCAAATTGATATATGACAGTAATATTACGGTGTGGTATGTCATACGTTTTTCTGTTTGCTTAGTTCAATAAAACATGAGGAAAGCTCTCTATTGAAGGCAGTAAACGCTGTTTTATTACATCTGCCAAAGAAGCTGGAGAGGTTCACGTATTCAGTCGAATCCGTCTCTCTTTCGATCTTTCTTTCGTCTGTTATAAGTAAATAAATGAATAAATAAGTAAATAATCTTCAAATCTACTCATAGGATTTCAATGGAACTTTGTGGAAGGATGGGCTATTTTGTAAGAGAGGGTTGGTTAGTGTTGGGGGTGGATCCTGGGATTATTTTTCTGGCTCTCAAAATTCGCACAGATGTGTTCAAATTTCCCTACTATAATTGATACATGATTTTGACCAGTAGCATAGCAGGGGGAGAGAGGGCATGGGAACGGTCACTTTTTCCGGGCACATTCTTCAAGAGTGGCGCCTTTTCAACGGTATTTCAACTCTCTAGTTCCCTGGTGCGATGAAAGTTGAATCTTAATATTTTAATTTTTATGAATTGCGCAAGTGGTTTACAAAATATACCCGGAAATCATTTTTTTCCTTCTGCCATATATCTCTATGTAATTTTCTCAAGTTTAGCTTTCATTACCTAAAACCCTTCCTTAAGGTTTTCGTTCTCTTTTTATGCTGGTTTGATTTACGGTGACTGACATTTAAGGACCTGTAGGCATTAACTATTGTGTCGTGGTCCCGTAACTCTGGTAACTCTTTTAATCTAGCAACCCCCTTTAAAGAACAAAGGAGAAATAAAATTGATTTCTAAGGTTATTGTGAACCGCTCCTGCGATTCATTATTTCAGCGACAACCACGGGTTTACTTTGTTGCATAGTTTTACCAGAACTTTCTGAACACATTTCTTCGTTAGACTAACCTCCCAATGTTTTGAACTGTATGTTTCATAAATCGTTTCAAATTGCCCTTCTTCAACTTATATTCAAATTGTGAAATTATTAAAAGTAATTAGAAATAATTAAAGACACATCTTTTATGTTTTGATTTCAGGTTATGAGCCAACTATGAATCTCTTTTGCCACTTATTGTGTTTTGATTTTAAATACGATATATCATGCATTAAATGTACAGTAGTATGAGTTGGATTTGCTATTATCACTTACAGGAAAATGTTGGACAATGGAGTGATTGCACCCTCTCATGTTTGCATCAGATATTTGTGGAAGGCTCTTCTGGAGACAGAGCCCGTGATAACGTATCAAGGATAATTGCTCTACGAATTAATAAATAATTCATTTCAAAGTCTAGCTTTGCAAGGCTAATCAAAATCTGAATGCAATTCACAAAACAAAACTTTGAATCAACCTTAGAATAATATTTTAAGAAAGTGCATGGTCTAAAAATCTCCAGAGCTTGATTTAGAACAAAAACCACCAAAACACCAGACTTCATGGCACCAACGTTACCATAAATAGGACTGCCCACGTCTAGCTAGCGAGCATTGACCCCTAACTGACCGAAGGCATCAATTATGGGACACGGTGCCCAGTGACTACAATTAATGAATTTTGGACCAATCTGAAAACTAAAATAAGTATTTTTCTCACACAGATCTGATTCAAAATCCGCCAAAAATTCTGGGTTTCATACGATCCAAATTAACCTAATTCCTGGGTTACATAAACGATCTTCAAATCCATTCCACACAAAGTTTCCCTTCAGGCTTTGGCTTCGACAAACCACTGGCAGTTCGGCTTTCGCCAGTCCCCACCGGGCACAAATATAGTAGTCTCATGCACATATATTTAACACACATCAGTGGTTGACATTCACACAAACACAAGTTCTTATACACACGCACATTAACAACAGAGTTAGACATCTCAAACAGGATATAACATAAGTAACCACTCATACATACACATTTTATAAGGGACTTTCGCTTTTATACACTCATGCATTTTTGAAGACACTGATTTACTTACTAAATCAAATACGATATTTTTCTTACTCACAACTCACGTACAAACTTTACGAACACAACTTTCCAAGTCACTTGAATAAATCCTTCATGTTTGTTTAATACAAAAATATTTCATGTGTTGTTTTCACTTGATTTGTTCTTTGTTTCATCTTTATCCCAAATGCCTTATCTTCCTTACAACGTGCTAGTATTCCGTTCGTGTTTTTCGTACAATTTGGCGAGTTTCATTCAATCTACACTGTAATGACATTACTCTGAATCGGGTTCCCAACACGTCGAGGTGCCGCTACGAATTCTTGGAGGAAATTTGGCAACAGTGTTGCCAATTTAGTGGGGGTACGTTAGATTCAGCGCGTTTCTTTGTTTTGTTTTGTTTTTTATGTTGTTGTTTTTTGTTTTTGACAGTGCGAAATAATGCTAAATTGGTGCGAGCATGCTTTTCTTTTTAGCATTTGGGGGGTGGGTATATTTCGGACAATTTTGGAGTCTGGGGCTATTTTTGTTTAAATTTTACACCCTTTGGTGCGTCTTGGCTGTCGAACTAGCTCGAAATATTTTGGGAATTGGCAGCATTGTTTGGCAATTGATTTTTTTAAAATCAATTTCGACGGTTTCTGATCATTTTCGATTGAAAGTGAATGCCTCAGACGAATTCGAGAAACTTTTTGCAACCAAAATCTATACTCAGTGTGCATTTTTCTATTGGGCAGTAATTTTGTTCAGAAGTAGAAATGCAGGGGGTGTAATAGGTAAGCATTTAGCATTATGATTTTGTTCGATAATAGCAACGATCTCATATTTACTTGAAACAATTCTTATCTTTGTAGGTTCAAGTTGAAGAATTGTAGAAGAGAATGACTCGTGATCGCGTCTTTCAATTTTGTCACTGCTTCAATTTGAAGTTTATGAAATATCCAGATGATTTCATTTTAAAGAAGAGGACGGGAATAGTTTGGTAGAAATTTACAGAGATAATTTTTCATGCCTAGAAATCTTTACAAGTCCTCTCTGCATTTACGTTGTGGCATTTTGCCATTAGCTTAAGTTCTTTGAGATTGATCAAGTGACTGTAGTATCTTGATTGTTAAATAATTAATTGTATGCTGGTTGAAAAGCAATAGGTTTTAACCATGTTAACAGCAATAGAAATAAGGAGACGAACAAAACAAATACGTATGGTCAAGATCGCCGGCTTCAGCCACTCAAAATTAGGCCTTGGCCTGTAACTTCCGGTAACAGCTGCGATTGTGCACAGTTACTTCCCTTTATTTACATTCAAACGGACTAGTTGAACATAGATATCACAGTGACCCAGATATGAGAGTTCAGTGAGTAAACATACATATATATTAATCAATGTTATCTATGTTCATTTAGAAATATTAAAGCCTTACTCTTGCTTACAATTTTGGAAGATGTTAAGTGGTATACATTGTAGTGATCAAAACAACAAACATGAATGAATGAACAAGGAGAAAAATACACAGAAAAATATACAGGAAAAATAGAGAGAAAAATGTGGAAACTTTAGGTCTACTTATCTGGTCCAATTTCATCGTGCATCAGCTTGCAGGGAGGGGGCTTTCTTGTAACAGTCGAAAAAAGGTTTTCATTTTTCACCTTACGTTGTTGAAGAATTCATCGGTCACCCCAACTACAAGCAGCAAGAATTTGTCAATAGGATGGTTGAAGATATCTGTCTTTTATCTAAGTTTTATGGCCGGTCTACCTCTAGCTGGAGGCGGGGGTACGTATTCGGTCAAAAAAGAGTTTGAGTCCCTCGAAATATTCTTCTAGGGTGTGCGACCAAACTATGATATTGTTCCGAGAATTTTTAGTTCCTTCGAGGCCTCCAATAATTTGTGCTACCTTGATTTGGAATACTTCATAGGCACTATGTATCCTGCAGGTATTCTGTTGAAGATATTTTCTGAACGATGTGTTAAAGGTAAGCGCGAACTTTCCTCGTCAACTAGAATTTGCCAAAATCCATTGGATTCGTCTTCTTTCGAAAAATATTTTGCATCACAAATTTCAGCAAATATATCCCCAGTGGTGGGAAGGTTATGATGTTCATTTTTTCCTATTGCTTTATTAAGATCACGTGGATCTAAGCGGTCTAATCTTTTCGATTTGTTTTTTGTTTTTTGTTTTTTTTCCTTGAATAACAAGGGAGTTAACTCATTCAGTAGGTACTCTTACAGATACGATGTCATTTTCTCCATCTTTTCAAGTTTGGTTCTTAATTGGGTTTTGCGAGGGCAACTGGAATTTTTCTAAGAAGTGGATAACAGGAGTCACCTTGGGGCCTATTGTGATACAGTTAGTTGGTGACAGAGTGACAATTTCGCCTAAACAATCATATTTTACAAGAGATTTGCTGAGTGAGAATGGAGTTTTAAAATTCGCTTAATTAAATTCGCGTGTATTTACATCAAGTATTGGTGAAGATTTAACGTCTGCAACAATGAAAAGTTTTGGAATTTTTGTAAGTTATGGTGGCTGCACACTTTCACTCCATAGGACTTAGTGTATTGTTCATCATCATCAGTCTTTCAACGTCTGTCGTTGGACATAGACCTTCTCAAGGATTCGCTACACTTCTTTATCATGGGCGTCACGGAGTCACTACTTTCTGAATTTCTCTAGCTCGTCTCTCCATCTAATATTCTACCGGCCTCGGTTCCGCATTTGATCTTGGGGAATCCATATCGTGAGTCGCGATGTCCATCGGTTGTTCGCCATTCGTGTGACATGGCCAGCCCACTCCGATTTATACCGAGTTTAATGTTGGTTGCAGAAACAGTTTATTATGATAATTAGTGGACGAGACGTTTATTTCTGCAGCTGGGTTAATTTTGAATTTGATTATGGATCGGTTCAATTTTAAATTTACGGTCCATCGATCAGTAAGTCGAGAGTGACCTATTGTGTAGACGTTACGTGATTTGAGTTTAAGTTCCTCCCTTGGATCACTGGAGCCGACCATACTTATATACGAACCCACAGAATCAAATTCTTTGTGACTTTTCGGACCTACACAAGATAGAGTAATGGCATCGCTTCTAGCATTTATTAAGGTTTAGGGGTCAGTGTTTTTAATTTCCTAATTATTATTGATATTTTTTATTTTTATTTTTTGCTGGAAATTAAATCCACCCAATAGCCATTTTACAAACAAATCTAGTCTCTTTTATACATTTAAAAACAGCCAAATTAAAAATTGACAGTACCTCAATAGTGGTAGCTGATTGCGTCTGCCAAGAAATTATCTCCCAAGCAAAATATTCACACAAAGTTTTAATACACCTATTCCGAAAGATTTCCGATTTGTACTGCCAAGCTTCCTGAATAAACAATTGATAGCAGCGATGTCTGTATTGTGAGTCTCTGCCAGGGTAACTGAAATCCTAGATTAGTGTTTCGTCTCCTCTCTGGTCTGTCTTGCCTGCATCGCTTTATCCAGGGTCAAGCCAGGCTCTCTCTAAGGAGGTGCGGCACCCCTTTAGGCGCAAATCAGCGATACCACATATTCCGATATCTATAATTAGACTGGCTGAAATATTGCCAAATTCACAAGATGGGCTAATATAGTTTTGATTTCGAACGTTAAACTACGTGATCGGCAAATAGTTTTGATTTGGAACGTTGAAATACGGTATGGTTAGGCAGCTTTGATTTTGAGCATTGAAACATGAAGGTAATTGATTTGGAACATTAAACTATGAGATGGTCAAACAGTTTTTAATATTGAACGATGGACCACGAGATGAACAAATGTATATCCTGAATTGGTGCTTTTCAGACTACGAAACTAAAAAATATTCGTTTGATTTTGAACGCTAAACTGCGAGATGGACAATTATATATTTGATCTGAAACGTGTAAGTACGAGATGGACAAATAGTTTAGACTTGGGACACTAAATTTACAAGATGAGAGAATCACGAGATGGACAAATGTAGTTCCGATTAAGAAACATTAAACTACGATATCGGGAAAAAGGTTTTGAACGTTGAGAACGACAAATGTATTTAATTTGGATATTAAGTCACGTGATGCTCAGATATATTTGATTAGCAAATACATTTCATTCGGAACGTCAAACTACGCGATGGTCAAATACAGGTTTGGTACGGTAAACAATGAGTCGGGTAAAATTAGTTTTGATTTTGAATTTTGAACAACGAGATGGGCAAATACATTTGATTTTGATCATCGGCAAGTGCATTTGATTTGCGTCGTTTAACTGCAGGATGGGCGAATATATTTGATTTTGAACGTCAAATTACAAAATAGACAAAAACTTGGAGTGGAACATTCAACTACGAGATGGGGCAAATATAATTTTGATTTGGAACGTTAAATTACGACTACGTTGAACACGGCTTTTATCTGGAATGTTAAACTGCAATACGGGCAAATATAGTTATGATTCAGGACGTTACGCGATGATCAAAAATATTTGATTTTAGACGTTAAACTATGAGAAAGGGTAAGATATGGAACGTTAAACTACGAGACTGTCAAGTATAGTTTTGATCTCGATTTTTGAACTACGAGTTACGCAAATACATTTGATTTTGATCAGCAAATAAATTCGATTTGAGACGTTAACCTGCGAGGGCAAATATATCTGTTTGTGAACATCCAACAGCGAGATCAGCGAATATAGTTTTAATTAGGAAACATCAAACTACGAGATTGGCAAAAAGTTTTGATTTGGGGTCAGAGGGCTTGGATTTTGAACGTTAAACTGAGAGATGTTAGATATTTGATTTTGGACGTTCAACTACGAGACTGACAAATATATTTAATTGAGAACATTAAGCTACAAAATGGGCAAATATATTTGATTTGGGATGTTCAACTATGAGATGGTCAAATATATTTAATTGAGAACGTTAAGCTACAAAATGGGCAAATATATTTGATTTGGGATGTTCAACTATGAGATGGTCAAATATATTTAATTGAGAACATTAAGCTACAAAATGGGCAAATATATTTGATTTGGGATGTTCAACTATGAGATGGTCAAATATATTTAATTGAGAACATTAAGCTACAAAATGGGCAAATATATTTGATTTGGGATGTTCAACTATGAGATGGTCAAATATATTTAATTGAGAACGTTAAGCTACAAAATGGGCAAATATATTTGATTTGGGATGTTCAACTATGAGATGGTCAAATATATTTAATTGAGAACGTTAAGCTACAAAATGGGCAAATATATTTGATTTGGGATGTTCAACTATGAGATGGTCAAATATATTTAATTGAGAACGTTAAGCTACAAAATGGGCAAATATATTTGATTTGGGATGTTCAACTATGAGATGGTCAAATATATTTAATTGAGAACATTAAGCTACAAAATGGGCAAATATATTTGATTTTGGGATGTTCAACAATGAGACTATCAAATATATTTGATTAGGAACGTCAAGCTACAAAAGGGGCAAATATATTTGATTTGGGATGTTCAACAACGAGACTGTCAAATGTATCTGATTTGGAACGTCAAGCTATAAAATGGTCAAATGCATTTGATTTGGGATAGTCAACCACAAGATGGGGAAATGCATTCGTTTTGGGACATTTAACTGTGAGATAGATGGGCAAATATATTTCATTCGGGACGTTGAACTATGAGATGGGCAAATCTTTTTATAATTTGCCAAAAGCCCGTCTGTATGTATGTATGTACACGCCTGCAACAAACAATACTTGATATAAATCTATGGAATTTTTGTTGGGCATGGATTTGATCCCCGGGAAATGTTTAAACAGATTAGTTTTTGAAAACCACACCTCAAAATATGTTTTACGGGAATTTAAAATCGGAGGGTGTCTATTAACACAATTATTCACAAATGGTAGGAAAATACTTTTTGATGACGTGATAAGAGAATATAAACATTTGACGATGTACGTTCTTTATTCAGAAAGAAGCAAGAACATTTTTAACATATCTCATACAGCGAAGTTTATTGGTTATACATAGATACCTTGAATAGTGATGTTGTGATTAATGCTTGTTTTGATGTAGTACGGTTTGAGCGCATTTTTCCAAAACCGAAATTTGGGGATCAATGGTCATGTCGATCACATGGAGGAAACTTTTTTCATTTTTTCACTCTTTGGGGTCGAAATCAATAAAAACCCTTGTTTTTCACTTTTAGGGTTCAAAATCTTGGGAAATTTTTCTTATTACGTTTTGAGGGCGGTCGAAATCGGAGAGGGGGATATTTTTTCTTTTTCCTTTTTCATTTTTCGAGGGAGCGGTTTTTCCCCTTACAGAGGTCAAAATGGAGGAGTAATGTGTTTTACTTTTTGGAGTCGAAATCCAAGGATCTTTTTAAATTTTAGGCTTTAGAAATGGTGGGGTTTCTTTTTTTTTTTTTTTTTTCGCTTTTAAGGGTCAAAATCGATGGAAGATTTTTTCCCACTCTAAGGAGTCAAAATTAGAGGTGGGGTAACATTTTTTTTACTTTTGGTGGTCAAAATCGGGAAAATATTTTCTTTTTCAATTTTAGGGATCCTAGTTGCGCTAATTCTCTTCCACTTTCAAGTTGTTGAAATGCAAGGGATTGTTTTGTTGTTGTTTTTTATTTCTAGGGTTCAAAATTGAGGGGGACTTTTTAAAAAAAATTGTTGGTCAAAGTTAAGGAGGGAATTCTTTCTCAACTTTCAAAATCGAGCAGAGGATTTTTTTCTCCACTTTCGGGGGTTAAAATCAAAGGGATTTTTTTTTACTTATAGGGGTCAAGCTAGGCAGGGTTCACTTTCAGAGGTCAAGATCGGGGGAAGATTTTTTTGTTAAAACACGAGATGGACAATAATATTTGATTTGGAACGAACGAGATAAGTAAATTTATTTGATCTGGTGTTCTAAACTAAGAGATGGACGTTCATATTTGACTTCAAACGTTCAACTACAAGATAGTCTGTTACGCTTTTATTAATTACAGCGTTGTAGATGATCTGAGATCGGACAAACTGCTTATGAACCGTCAACACATGTGTTTTATTTTTACAATTATCGCACAAGAATGTTCACAACAAAAGAAGCAATGTGGGAACAGGAGGACGCTTACAACGGTAAAACCAATATACAAAGGGATGTAACTCATGGTTTTTCATAATCATTATTAGAAGCAAGTAGCAGCAATAAACAGACATGTATGGACAGTTATGTTATTATAACAACACTTCCCTCGTTATAATAGAACAAATTGAACACGTCATGAAAATCGCGACGTCAGATGAGTTTCAGGTGTCTACTTTCTGTAGCGCACAGACACAATAACTCGTCTGCCGCTTCGTGTCGTAGGAGGTCGTTCCAACTTTCTGATTTCAAGCTGACTGTTCAGATTGACAATTCATATTCTGTCGACATTTAGGACTAACAGTTGGTTGCTGCAGATGAGCGAACAGCTTGTACGACATCAAACGGAACGATATCGTCATATTCTATACCTGGCTCAATAACGACATGTTTAGGAGTTTTGAGCCAATGTCGACGATTACGTTTGACTTTATGTACCTTTCTCGGTCCCTACTTGGTATGAACGTGGATGCATAGGTTTATCAAAAACCTCCCTCTACACTTTTGCAGTCAAAATCCAGGTTCAAGCTCTGGCTATTCGTGAGCTGAGCTGTCTGGTAGATGATGGTGATCGATATGAGGCCGATCGGTGCGCAGATTTCGACCCATTTATTGAGTGACAGGTGGTGGTGCGTCGTTAAATGGAGTTGCTTGAAGAGAGAGGAGAGCCCGGTACGGGTCAGTTGTTTTTTTTTCTATTGCCTCCCTCAAAGTACGCTTGATCGTTTGAATGGTGTGTTCGATGAAACCATTAGATTGTTGGTATAAAGCACAAGACTTATTGATGCTGTAAATTGTGTCCTGCTGATTTCAGATCTGCCTTTGTTCTCCCTCTGGGATTCCTTATCGACTAGGCAAGCACACCCGCTCAGGCCAGCACGCAACTCCGGGCAAACTGGGATTGAGAGAAAGAGAAATTCATATCCATGGTCTCCTATGACGAATTGAAATCAAGGCTGCAGTTTGTCATTATAACTGTATTGTTAAAAGAACCCCTTCTTATAAAACCTTGAAATATTTCCTCTCTGTAAACTGACAGATTTCAGAAAGATTTGAAGGTCTAATAAATTAAAAGGATATGAAATTGAAAGAAAAAAAAAGTAAAATTTTCTCCATTAGGTTTTGAAATCAATCTGCCGATTGTATTTTCTGCGTTTCTAAACACTGATGTATTGTTACTCTCACTGATTTCTTCTTTAGCAATGAAGTTATTTTTTTATATGAGCGCAAACGCAGACCTTTCAAATTTCCTGAAGGTTTGAAGATTTGATTAATTGAAAGAAAATGAAATTCAAACGAAAAAATAATATTTAGTACTTGATATAACAGACACAGTAATAACTGAATCACCGAAGGAGAATAAATCATATTCGCCATTTTCCAATGACGAATGGAAAGAAAGGGTCCAGTTTAGAATTATAACCACATTTTAAATAGAATCCCCACTAACACTTGAAAAAAATAATTTTATCAAAACTGACAAATTTTCGTAAGGTTTGAAGGACAAATAGTTTGAAAGCATATCCCATTGAAAGGGAAAATAAACTTTAGCTGTCACAGTTTGAACTTGGTCCATCACTTCGATTTTCCGAGGCTGTAATCAGTCGGCCATTGAGTCGCCATTAGTTTGGAACGATTAATTATCGGCCAAAGAGATTTGTTTTAAAAAGCATTGCCCCACCCCTGCTTACATGTGAGTATATTTAAATAATTGATAAAAAAAAAACTTCCACAAAAAATGTGTGCTGTAGACAAATTGTGACCTACTGATTCTGTATATGCCTAAAGTGAAATTCCATTTTAGCATTAGAACTACTTTGTAAATAGAATACCCCTCTAAAACCTGGAAACAATTATTGTACCAAAACTGACAAATTTCTGTGGGGTCTGAAGGTCAAATAGTTCGAAGACATATAGAACTGGAAGAAAAAAAATTTTCTCAGTCGAACTTGGTCCGCCATTTGTATTTTTACGAGGGTTTAACCAATCGGCTATTGCACCACCATGACTTAAAGAATTAAGTACTACTTCTTAAAAAGAAATGTTTTTTATAGGCTTCGAACCCTCTTACATGTGAGTAGGCTAAAAAAAATGATGAAAAAAAATCCCCGTATGGTGTTGATCCAAAATATACATACAGCTTGATTTTATGTATCTAATTCAAATAGTTTTTGAGAAAATCCTAGATGGAAAAAACACCCCAAAAATGTTTCTACAGATCTATTTTCTGAGAACGCGAACGTACACCCCTAAGAAATCGACGGTTTCCTTTCTTTGTAAAATACAACTTGAGCTGTGTGCTATAGGTAATTTGAGACCCGCTGATTCCGGACATGCCTTTGTTTCTGCGATGCATAGAATAGATCTTAGAGCACAAACACACACACAGACACACACATACGTTAGCTCCTTATAATATAGGTGCGATAGGAACTCTCCTGGGTGGGTTGAGTACAGGAGGTGCTGAAAGTTCAACGGTTATATAATGGGTGGTTTTCAAAGCCCCAATATCGCCAAAACAATCCTTATATTGTTCTATGAAAGCTTGGAAATTTGCATCAATCTTAAAAACGCGTTTGAACAACTGGAGTTTTACGCAGGTATTAACGCATAAAATCGTTTGTAAATCAGTGTCTGTAATGATGAACATAACTAGAGTAACTGCCTTCTTGTAAGTGATAACGGCTAAGCATTTGGTTAGAACAGGAATGCTGGTATTATTACAAGCAGTGAGAGTAACTAAAGTTGACTTGAGTTTTGGACGCCGATTAAATTTATTGTAAATAGCCTCAGGGAGCACATTTATTTCAGCACCCGATTCGTGTTTGAAATCAATCATAGAACCATTAATATCAAGATTTACAGTACAAGGGTTAACATTCCTGTCAGAGCTAAGAGTATTAATAGAAAATGTAGACGCTACTGGTTTGTGTGAAAGCTGTGTTACACGCTGGGGATCATTAGCATTAATCATATCCTACAAGAATTCAGTTCGATTAGAGATTGAGTCAGAATCAGATGACTGACAGTACACTTCTAGTTCTTTCTAGGTTGACAGTATTCATCAAATTACTCATGTTATTAATTACCAAACCTGAATATAGGGTAATTGTCCTGTCCTTTAGCTTCTATGTAAGTCAACAAAATTGAAGTTTGAACTTTCCCAGGCTTAGAGTCAGATTCAATGGTTTGTAAAAATAAATTCAATTCATCCTTTCAACACTTCTAAGCTTCAGATAAGATCAAAGTTCAGAGGTTTACGTGCGGGTAATATTCCATGACTGAGATTTAAGCAAGAAAAGAGCGCAAAAATTAACCAAGTCAACGTGAACAAGAGCAGAGTGAAGACTTAATTAAGTTCTAGATGTACAGCTAATCACCAGTTCTGACATCATGTTGGGTTTATTATTTCATACCTAGTTATAGACAATCTGAGACTGGACGAACTGTTCACGAAGTCAACACGTGTTTTATTTTGGCATTTTCTTAACGAGTCAAGAACGCTTACATCTATAGAAACAGCAATGATTTATACGCGGGAACAAGAGTCCGCTAACAACCGTAAAACGCATATGCCAAGGGAAGTAATACATAGTTATTCATAATTATTACTAGTAGAAATAATTAATAGACATGTACGAACTTCTGTGTTATCATTATAACAGGAACGTTCAACTAAGAGATGATGAAGTATAGTTTAGACCTGGAACGTTAAACTACGAGATGGTCGGGTATGAATTTGTTTTGGGGCGTTACACTACATGATCGTCAAATAGCATTAATTTGGAGTGTTTAACTACAATATGGGGAAATATAGTTTCGATTTGAATCTTTAAACTAAGATAACAGCAAATATAATTATGATTTGTAATGTTAAATCCCGAGAAGGGCAAATATATTTTGATTGGAAACTTAAGACAACGAGATGGACAATAAGGATTTATATCTGAAACGTGAAACTATGAGATCAACAAATGATTTTCAATTCGAAGTCACGTGATCCTACAAAATCGACAAATATGTTTGATTTGAAACGTTAAAACATGAAATCGACTAATTGGTTTGATTTGAAATCTTAAATCATGAGATCGGCAAATACGTTTGTTGTGAAATATTGAAGAACAAGATTGGCAATTATAGTTCTGATTTGGGAGGTTTAACAACGAGATGAACTAATAGTTTTTATTTGAAACTGCGAGATGGGCAAATATATTTTTGATTTGAAACATTAAACTACAGCATGGCCAAGTAGAGTTTTGATTCGGAACGTAAAACTCAGTGATCTGCAAGTAATTTCGATTTGGAAAGTCGAATCACGAGAATGCACAATTATAGTTTTATTATGGAACATTGAGCTCCGAGCAGAAAATATAATTTTATTTTGGGACGTTAAACCGACATCATGAAACATAATTTTTTTTATCGGGAAAGATAATCGTGATTTTCGTTAAACTACAAGATCAGCAAATACCTTTGATTTGAGACGTCACACTACCTAACCTAGAGACAGATCCGCAAATTGAGAACTCTGCAACGTGCATATGATAAAATTATGCTGGGCCTCACATGGAGAGACCACAAGACAACACAGTACATCCGAGAAAAGACAAGAGTCAGGGACATCATAGAATCCATTAAAAAGCTCTAATGGCAGTGGGTTGGCCATGTTGCAAGAGTGGCGGTCAACCAATGGACATCACGACTCACGACATGGATCCCCTGAGATCACATGCGTAACCGAGGCCGGCAGAATATTAGATGGGGAGACGAGCTAGACAAATTCAGAAAGTACTGGACGCTAATGAGAGAGAAGTGTGGCGAATCCTGGGGAAGGTCTATGTCCAACGACAGACGTTGAAAGACTGATGATGATGATGGTGATGATGGTGATGATGATGATGATGATGATCTGGGACTACGAGATCGACAAACAATTTAGATTTAGGGCGTTAAACTAAAAGGAGATGGGTAAATTGTATTTGATTTAGAACTACAACATGGATGAATAGTTTTTTATTTGGAACTCTCCGGAATACGTCAAAGTTTTAACCTCCTGAAAATCTGTTTTTGATCTGGCATTTTAAAAAATCCCATTATCAATCTAAGGCAGTGGTCCCTAACTTGGGCTGCATGCATCCCCAGGGAATGCATACAGCATTTTTTTATTATGGGATGGAGTGATGGAGGACCAAAATTGCCAAAATGTCACGCATTTCGAAGTTTACGGAGAAAAGGCAACGACAGCCAGTGTATTAAACGGTTTTATTAGTAAATATCGTGATAAAGACTTTTAATTTTGACATCTGATAAATTTCAACATTTTCGACCCATTTTAGCCGCAAGGTAAAGGGGGGCGAGAAAGATTTTGAAATCTTGAAGGGATTGTAACATTTCTCCGGCTATTCAAAACAATAACACATTTACCTAATCACACGTATTTATTTCTGATCAGTTTATCAAAACGAAAGTACCGTCAAGTACAATGCCAAAATGATTCAGTCAGGCGAGAAAATATTTCATTAGGAGACAACACATTTTGCTGGAACAAGCAAGTTAGATATCCCTAAACCCTTTATTTACAGCAACAAGTAAATTTAGGTATTTTTTCTTAAAAAAATAGCTTCACCTGAGACACAAAACCTAGAAAAAGTCTACTTTCTTTTCAGATTTAATTAGAGTTAAGCTTTTGATACAGGCCATCCTAGAAGACAATGAATTTTGCATATCACGCCCCTGCCTTTACCCTTTTCTTTAAAAGAAATGTGCACGACTCGATCTTCGTCCAATTCTCATTCTGCGCTTCGCAGAATGTGGGCTGTTCCAACAACTTTGCGCAACAACCATTTCATTTATGTACGCATTCATACACACACTAACATACAAACCAACACTTTGGTTTCTTTACTTCCTGCATACGCATATGGACATTCTCATCTACAAACGAATATTATGCACTTATATGTACATGGAACTATAACTAACATCATTCTAACGCGAAGTGAACTACAAAAGCACATTCTCTTATCATTTTTTTGATAAGAATTACCATTGAATCATTATGTTACACACATTTCAATAAATACATCTTTTATGATTCTAAATCATTGTTCTTTATCTTATTGCATTGCATGTACATTTTATCTGCATCCTTTCCAATGCATTACAACTTGCATTTACTATCTTGATTTGACATCACTAATTGATCAGCTGCCTTCCAATTTTGATGCCTCCAGCTACTAGGGAAAGAAAGGATCAAATCATTCTTCTCTTCCACGTCTGTAAAGTTGATCCTTTCTTCATTTTTCTGAACGGACTACCAGCATCATTTGTAGTCAGCCCTTAAAGAATTAACTTTTCCGTGATAGGAACTACAACTGATTTTACAGTTCATGAAGAATAGTAAGTTTACGCTCTAATAGTACTTGGTTATATATTTAGGTATTTAATTGGAGTCAGATATTGATCAATTAATCAATTTAACTAAGTAAATCACCGCAGGATGACATTTTTAGAAAGGCTAAGAACCACTGATCTAAGGAATTTATTTGGTCATTGTTACACATATAACTGTCAAAAGGACTTTCGTCGAGAAAAATATAATTCGCTGGGAAATATCTAAGTGTTCTACCTGACTTATGACCGAAGAAAAGTTTGGACAATGAGAGGAATTGATTTTACCTTGTTCTACTCACTAAGAAGAGAAAGTCTATTTGCGTCACAGAATCTTTTTACATAGTCAAAAAATATCATTCCAGAATTTCCTCTCAGTCGCATATCTATGGTCCTTTGAAATACCAATGACAACAGCTACTACTATGATGAACATAGCGGAACCTACCATTATTCAATGGTACTGCTATCTTATGGATAGTGGATTTGACACAACGATGGAAATATGTTTTCTGTGGGTTGTATCGAATCGTTCAGAGGATTCTCAGTTGCCACTATTCAAAGTTAGTATAAAATCGGGGATCATCATCTCGCACAGAATGTGAGGAAGCCAATGATGGAATCGGTTAGATTGCTGTTGACACAAAGTACATCCACCGGACTGTTGATCACAACTATGTGGAAACCGTGGGGGAGAAACGTGGGATCAAACCTTGAATCCTGACCCCAAGATAGACAGATTTGAGAAATCTCCGTGTGTCTCAGTGCATGTGCATCACCGAGATAACAGACCATTGTCCGAAGCTGATCTTCGCCAGGTATGTTGTTCCGTTCAATGGACGTTCAAAGATTGGAGTCGTTTGGATTTACAGGTATCGATGTGAAGGGCGTGCTCGATTTACAATGAAGATTAGATTTGAAATGGATGCATTTTTTTTGTCCGAATATATACTACGTCACCAGCGTTCACGGACATGAGTTGGTAAATTTTAAATGTTTGGCGTGTGTGAGAGAGAGAGAGACCTGTTGAACAAATGCAGCCATCAAAGGTGGTGAAATGTTCTACCCTTTTTATGCATGCATGTGTCTGCGTGTTCCAGAGCTATAGACATGAAAATCGGCATCAGTACTCCACTAACCACTTCTAAAAATGTCTTCATTTCTTATTTTTGGACAAAAAGTTTTGGGGAGCATTTTAGGGGCCTCATTTTGAGGGCTTATTGAATAACGTCAAGATTCTCCAAAATCTAGACGTTTATATATATACATTACTTTATTTTAGATGTTTACAGAGGAAAACGCAAGTGATGTCAGGAATAGAATTTAGAATTCATTACGATCATATTTATTCTTTGCTGGATTTTTTTTACATGACTTCAAATTTTGACGCTACGGTTGTTCAATTATTGACTGTGACGGCGAGATTTCGTCATGTTTGATCTTAAATGCAATTTACTGTAGACATCCGAAAACCCCCGAAAATTTTTAATTCTTTAGGATATTTCTGTCAAATTGGAGTTCAAGTAACAAAGTAGAAGTCTGAACTTGTAGAGACGCATGATGAATGAATTGTCGAATATACTAACATATGCGGCATTCATTTATAGAACAATAACAAGGAATGAATGATCGGGAAATAATGCGTATTACACCGAGACGGTTCGTGAGTTTGAGTGGGGACGAAAGTCCCAATAGAATTGGAGTTCTTGAGAAAATTGGTCCTGTTCGTGTATGCATGCGTGTATGTGTGTAACTTACATAATTACTGTTTCCGTTGGTGAATGTGTATGTGTGTGCATGCGTGTGGTCCAATTTGGCCCG
Organism: Thysanoteuthis rhombus; assembly: GCA_963457665.1. NCBI lineage: Eukaryota > Metazoa > Mollusca > Cephalopoda > Oegopsida > Thysanoteuthidae > Thysanoteuthis > Thysanoteuthis major. The sequence continues at coordinate 1,710,619 of OY735238.1, read as the reverse complement.
GCTGCGCTTGGCACGAGACCACGGCTGGCTGACGAATCTGGCTGTCATTTGTTTATATCTGAAATAAGTAGGCTCCCAGACGAAGTGAGAATTTAGATCCATTTTCATTGGTTGGAAATTGGTCGGTATCCCAAATATTTATTGAGAGCTACTGCTGCTGTTCCTATTTGAATTATGGACCGTTTGAATTGGCGCCTTTTCCAATCCTGTGCGCGCTATTCTTTGTGAGCCTATTTTGTTGAGATTTTTTGGAGGGTCTTATAATAAAGAGTGGACAAATTGAAATATTTTTTATTCATCTGCCCCCCACCCCCACTCTCGAGCACAAAGTTCGGTTTAATGCTGGGCTCCTCGCACAAACGTGGTGGGTACTGGCAAAAATTACCGAGTCTCTGCGGATTCTGTCACAAAAAGCGCCAGAGTTTTGAGCAAAACAACCTGGCAAAAAAGGTAAAATCAAATTGTTCATTTCATTTATGCTGTCTAGGCTAAGTGGCACATTCTCCACGTTATAACAGGAGGTCATTTCAAATAGAATTCTAATAATATGATGCATTCTGTTGGATTTTAAATCCATTTATTAATAATAACTTTAACGATAATTCATATATATATATATATACACACACTCATTCAACACGCACTTCATTTCAATGTTATATATATATATATATATATATATATATATATATATATATATATATATATATATATATATATACTTGTGAAGTTTCTTCACCTCATCACTCCACCGCCTATACTATTCCCAATCTACCCACATAATCCAATACTAAAACACTACAACCCTTCAACCCAGACACCCTACAGCCTCTCCAAGACCCACTACTGCTGCCACTACCACCTCTTGCCAAAGACTTCGTCACAGACTGAACTACATTGGATTCCAATTTTTGCTTCCAAAGCAAAGCATCCGATAATAAATTTATTTTCCACAGAAAACTTTCAACCACTGAATGGCACATTCTACACACGCTACTGAAGATTGGAATACCTCCCAAAACATGTTTAGCTCACCAATTAATACATTTATGGATCAATGAATTAATAAATAAAGTTTCCAAACACTTTTACTCCTGAGTCTGTCTCTCTTCCTATTGTTCATATGATATATACACACACACACACACACACACACACACACATATATATATATATCGCGCCGAAGTCGTGTGACGTAAAAAAAATGTTCATCATAAAAAAATTGATTTTGAAAAAAGAACACACATACATACACACATAATTTTATTCCAAAATAAAAGTACGTCACAAGTATGCGTCCGTTTCAAGATTGATTTTTATTGTAAATCGATCAACCCACCCCAGAAACATATTTGGGGACGATTTTCAAAAACTAGTTCGCTAAAATCATGACAATGGGTCACATTAGCACGCGCAAAACATTTCATGGGTTTAAGTGGAGTAGTTTTTGCGGTAGATTGACCCACACTGACGGATAGACGGACAGCTAGTGAATAAGATAAGATAGAATGGGAATCTTTTAGAGTGAATGTTTAAAACTAATAATAATAATAATAATAATAATAATAATAATGATAATAATAATAATAATAATAAAACAACTTTTGTAGTATTAAATTACTTCCATGTATTCTTTCAAAAAACAAAAAAAAAATTCAAAAACGTGTAAATTTCTCATTTACAATTATCATATTATGGTTCACATATTTTTCTATTCATGATATCAAATATATCATACATGTTGAAGAAGTGATCGTGCTTCTTTCAATATTTTCTATTAGGGTAAGCAAGAATTTAGCGGGGGGGGGGGGGGGTATTTCGGTACTGGTGAAAACCCTGACTTCCTGTGTAAGAAATTACGTCTCAGCTCTCCACTTATACCAAGTGTTTTGTATTAACGTGAATTTCAATTCGAACAATGACGGTGTTGAAATGCGTTACTATAAAATTAATCACATCTTTACCTTGCTTGAATCATGCTGATATTTATGAAATTGGATTCAAGAGTTAAGATTATTAACCTAGATGTCATATTTCGTCTCCTTGATGAAAACAAACGAACAAAAAAGTCCTGGTGGCAAATGAACGTGAGCTAACATAGTGGTGAGCGGGTGTAAACTATGGAAGTTCGAAAGTATCAAAATGAATTAACCCCCGTTTCTTTAATTCGTAAACAAACAAACAGACTTTTTTCTCATAACATCATTTTTGATAGAGCTGATGAAAATGCCATGTGGACATTTTAATCTGGAAAAAACATTTTACCCTGAATTACCAGGGAAAACATCGAAATGAGGTTCTAAGGACATGAAGTTAATTAAACATGACAATTTGTAATTCCAGTATTCCTAACCATGTTTAAAAAATGAACGAAATATGCTCTGCAGGAATAGTCCGACCATAAGGTGGACCCAGGTAGTCGCCTTGGGTGCAAAGCTCCTCGGTGCATGCTCCAAACTGGAAAAAATAGTCCTTAGAATACAACAGGAGGGAGCAAATTCCAAGTCTCGCACAAGGCGTATGAAACCCTTGTGATGGTCCTGCTAGTCTTCAGTGAACATCTCGAGACGCTTTTGGGGTACTACCAACGATGTTCGTTTATGGAGACGAGCTGAACAAATCTGGAATTTAGAAACGAAAACTTGGACACTTTAGTCGTCTGTTCGTAGCGAATTGTCAAATCGTTGCTGAAACAAGAAAAACAAGATCTTAGTGGAATGCATGGCTGAATTAATGGAGAAAGATGAGATCCCAAATTAGGAATATTTTTAAGGAAAAATAAAGAAGACTTCACTTCTCACGAAAACCTCCAGCGAAACAAAAAAGATGTTCAAGATTAGTAAAAACTGTGGAACATCCAAGATGGTTGTCGCAGTGAAATCCTAGAAGCAATGAGAAGCAACAAGAAGCAACAAGAAGCGAAGGCGAGACCAGCTCAAAGGTTTCATACACCCTGGGCGCGAGTTAGAATTTGCACCCCCGATTATATTCTAACGACATTGTTTTTCTTCAGTTTGGGATGCGTCCATACGACCCTTGCGCCCTCGGCGACTATCTAGATCACCAACTCGACGGACAGGTCCTGGACAAAGGGAATATAATTTTAAAAAAGCCTTTATGCAGAGGTTTGTGGTGATTAATACAAATATTCATGGTTAGGGTTGTGTTAGGGTTATTCATCGATTAGAGCCGTTGTTCTTAATTTTCTTACTGCCACACCGCCTTTAGTTGTTGGAACCTTCCTTCAACCCCACCCTCCGATCTTCAACCAGATGATTTGTTTGGAATGGGTTCTGCAAATTTCATTTTTTTATGTTCATTACAACATTTATACACACATTTATAATTATGCAAATATTTCTTAAAAGAACTACCAAAATAATTAGAGAAATTCATACTTTTTCCCGGCTGGTTCGCACCCCATTTTGAAATCACTAACGCCCCCCCCCCCTGCACGCACACACACACTCTGATTAAGAATCACTGAATTTGAGCAATTGTTATTAGTAATAAATGATATCTATTTGCTTCGCTTCTTGTTGTTTCTTGCCACAAAAAGCAAAGGAATGTAAATTTAAAAATGCTTTTACACAGAAGTTGATTAATTGAAGAATCAAGGATTGCGGTTATTCATTGACAAGGGCAATTGTTACCATGAATAAATGATATCTTTGTTTAGCCTCTCATTTACTCAGGCCCTCTAATATGGAACTAAAAAATAGACTCTAGTGTAAGGCTGAACGATAAAGTATAACTGAATCACTCCTATATCAAAAGGTCATCGAGATTATGTTTGCTTATTGTATTTGGATTAGCAAACGAAACTGTGGCAGGGATTCTGAACGTGGCCTGTGCACCACAGAAGGGGGCAATTTGAATATGATGGGGGCAGTTTGGAAACTGAGTCTTGCTAAGGCTTAACTGATTAACTCCTTATTACACAATACTAGTGATTCCTAATTACACAACACTATAAAGCGTTCTTTATTTTCAGTTTAGATTAAATACGAAAGTGAATAAGTATTAGCTTTAAATATGAAACCTTAAATCTAGCCACATACACAAAACGTCACTTCCTCTCTCTACTGTCCATAAAACAGCTAGACCCACGTGTGCCAGCACTCATTTGAAGCCCTGGCTTTCTTAGTCGGTTACTTCTTCTTCTTCTTCTTCTTCTTCTTCTTCTTCTTCTTCTTCTTCTTCTTCTTCTTCTTCTTCTTCTTCTTCTTCTTCTTCTTCTCTCTCCCTCTCTCTCTCTCTAGGACCGGTATTATTTCGTTGGCCTCCCGGCCGATTCGAACTTCACCGTTTTCACAGATATTGAGATATCTCTCATAAGTTCAGCTACAAATCGCAGGTCTTTAAAATACCAAGCCTTATGAAATCAAATCATTTTAGTTACCCCTGCTTCATTAACTCACGGCTACTACGACTACTCTACACGGGGCTCTCACCCTTCGCTTAAGCGCTATCTATCTTCCTCCTCTACCTTGTATATGCTTATGCTATGTATCCATTCTATCATAAATCCAATCCCCTTCCTTAATTACCTGGTAATCTTACCTAAAAAGGCTTCTTCTATCGCGATCAATCTTTCTAATATTAACATGTATTTTTCTCTCAACAACGTATTGTTATAAATGTCTCAATTGTCGAATCATTGAATTTACGTCTTATTTGTTTGTCCAAACACTCGTATATCTTTATTACGATTACGAACTTTGTTTAATCTCTGCGTCCATGTTCATATTTGAAGCGGAACTTCTCCCTTCTGCCATGGCGGTTATCGGATACCTTCCTTCGTCAATACTTATAGTGACGTCAGCATGCGGCGGTAAACTCAAAGAAGGTAGGGACAAATTCATTTGCCACCAGTAGCAACAACCATCATCTCTCCGCTACACAGCAACAACTACCATTACCATTCTCCCTCACAAAATATTGAAACTATCACACCTATAACTATTTATTACTAATCACACTATACTGTTGATTATAAATTTTCCGATAGATCCGATTTTGTTAATGCTCAACGCATTCACTTTGTGGAGTATAAAAGCGGTGTTTTTATATTAACGTTAACATCAAATCCTTTGAGCAGTCGAAGTAGGGTCAAGGGGCAAAGAATCACTGCTCCAAAAGCATCCCTATCCTGGTTCTGACTAGCTGATAGCTGATGAGGTCAATACTGGAAACGCATGCCCTGCTATAGAAGTTGCAGAAGAGAGTTCGAGCAGTACGATGGAGATAAACTTCGCGTGAAACTTCGGTTTTATGGCCAAAGCCGGAATAAGCCCCTATTTACCCGAACACCGACGAGAACAGGGTTTGACATAAGGTCAGTTTAACATGGGGGACCCCACACGCGAATGTGCAGGACGGGAACCTCTTCAAAAATTCTCTTCAAGAGCTCTTGACTTGATCACAGGGTGAACCCTGATCTCACTGGTCCAGACTACACAGAGCAATGCCAACGGCATCGTATCTGCGTCCGCCAAGCCAGAAATGATCATCCATATATAGATTCAGATGATCAGCAGGGGTCAACTAAGCTAAAACGTCTCTGAAATTTGTGAAATTTTAATTTTTTCCTGGGGGGAGGGGAGTGCTCCCCTTCCGCTAACTCCCCAGAAACAGGCAGCCCAGCGTCCCTTCATTTCTCTTTTAGCAATACATCACTGCAGATTGTGTTTGTCACTGGCGGTAGTCCATGTCACAGGTTGAGGTGTCCTTAAAAGAGCCCTTGATGGATGACTATCTTCTACCAAGTGTTTTCTTTAAAGAAGACTCAGGTTATCGCAGTCAGATAATTGATCTTGTTTGAGATAAATAAGGCACCACTTTGTACTTCCACTGCAATGAAATATCAAATAGTCGAAATCATCAACTCATTTAATAATTACCAATGAGCAAATGTCTTCTGTCACGCTAAGGAACGCATCTGACGTATTGAAATATTCTTATGACATAATAAAAATATTCAATTTAGATATAAAAGAAATATAAAAGTAATAAAAAACAAAAACAAATTAAAAAAACTGTTTATTATTAACAAAGCGCCATTCTCCACGCTCACTGCAACGCAAATCTCTATTATCCGTGTCTTTAAAATGCAATGTGTATAGAGGGCTATTCTCCAAGCTCACTGCAATGCAAATCTCTATTATCCACGTATATAAAATGAAATGTGTATAGAAGCTGATTCTCTAAACTCACTGCAATGCGAATATCTATTATCCACGGATATAAAATAAAACGTGCATATCCAAATATTTTATGTATGCTGTCATTTTTTACGGCTCTGGTAAACTTTCATAAGAGCCCCGTCTGTCTCACTTATTGAAAAGACGAGTCATAGACTTCGCAAAACAATAAATCGTCGGCAAGTCCGAAAACTATTTCGAATCAAGTTATTCTGAGTGAAAAAAAAAAATTTTGGACGTGTAAAATCAGTAATAGCTGCAGGGTATATTATGAAATTATAGATTCATCTCGTTCTTTCATAAAATGCCCGAACAAAGAAGATTGTAACGCATCCCGGGCACCGTAGAAAATATAAAATATCATTCTAACCGCCTCTCGGCTCAGACGTTCTTTGCGATAGAAGGGTAAATCTAAAAACTGTGCAGTGAGCTAAAAATACAAACCGGCGAAATGGCAGAGGAAAAGAAGAGAAAGAAAGAAGACTTGAAAAAGTTTTTAAAAACTGACTGATTTTTATTAGTTAAAAAAATTGGTTAGACATGACTTTATAATATTATTTAGTTTATATTGAATAATTAAGTATTTGGAGATAAAGTTATTTTCAGGTATCAAGAGAGATGGTTTTCCCCGTTAAAGGCCGAATGAGTTTTAATAAAAAAAATATAAATATATCCATACATGAAATGGGTGTGCGTTAGTGCGTTGTAAAAATCGTGAATAAACATTTTTCAATTTTTTGAGAATAAGAGTGAAACTTTTTCTTATCTGAATATCAAACGGAACCTTCCAAATAAATGTCTACACGACTTCATACACATGCATTTAACCTTTTTACTTCTATGCACACAGAATGAGACATAACACCATTCAGTATTGCAAATTCAGATATTTTTAATCTAAATCTGTTTTTGGTTGCGTCCAAGTATCAGGAATTGCGATTTAGATGATTTTTAATAAAATAATTGATATTTTTAATTTCATTTATAGCAATAAAATCAGTAACATTTTTGATAAAGTGATAATTATCTTTCAAAAAAGAAGTAAATAGTGACAATCGAAGTCATATTTAATTAACATATCCTAGATTTTAGATGTTTCTAGATGTTTTTTTTACTCAATTTCAGATGTAAAATTAATATAGATTTGGCAACAGTAACTATTACTTCTTTGAGCTACACATCCCTACTACTACAGTTTGATCTAGTGGCTGTAATATAGATAATCTAACATCTACGTAAGTTGTTCTTGCGGAAATAACTTCAAGTATAGATTGCATTAAATTAGGACATTTGTGTTTTTTTAATCTATATTTCTGATAACGTGAAATCACACGAAAATATTTTTTATCTTGTTGACACCGGCGTCTAATATTTTCGTTATCCAATCAAAAGTCATTTTTTGAAATTTAAAATCAAATTTAATTTTTTTTTTAAATTGGGATAAAATAGGTTTGTGTTATTCGTTTGTATTTTTTCTTCAAATAAAATTAATATTTCTAGCTCGCAATTTAAAAAAACAAAACAAAACAAACTCCCAAGACAATCCTGCACAACCGCCAAGAAATAGTTCTCATTCATTTGACGAGTTATTGAACATAAAAATAATAGTTTAGTATACAGTATAAGATATAATAGGAATTTATATTATGAAGTTTGTAGAATATGCATCTTTTTAAAAATTCAAATATTTTCTTCTTTGAGAAAGAGAAAGCGTATATTTCAAGTTCCTTTGTGAAATAAGTGTAATTTCTGATTATTATTTTGGTGTCTGGAAGGTCCTTGTATTTTAAACATTGTACACATTTTTAATGAGATTTAAAGTAATCCAAATTTGTTTGAAAACAAAAGCTACTGTCTTTAATCACTTCAAAAATGCACCATAGAAATGAACTATTTTACATTTTCATCTGAAATTTCTCTCTTCCTCTCTCAACTGAATTAATACTCCATTTTTAACAATAAGATAAAATTGACGTTTTCAAAATGTTTCTCTCTTGAACGGTGAGAAATTAAATGTTTCCTTAAAAATCAAACTCAGTTACTTGTGCATAAATTCAAAAGAAAACGTAATTTTTTTGTTAAATTGCGGACCACCCTAGATTAACAAACATTAAACAACCGCTATAATGAATAATATATGAATTAGAAGTCTAGTTTTAATTATTATAATCATCATGTACAATAATTAATTCTGCTTTATTGTTTGTTGAAATTGATTTAATTAATTCAATGTAAAATTGAGGAAGAATCTAGTCATTCGGTGCATTTCTCAGTCACTTTCACAAGAAAGCCTTGACGATAAAGTTTAATTTCGGCTCAACTTAGCGAAGGTGGTCCCGATTGAAATTGCTGACGTCGCGTACCGGGTGTAAGTATGTAAATTTCACACCCGCGCAATCTCGATGATATAAAGAGTGTATAGATAAAAAGAAATAAGAGAATTCATAAAAACTGAAATGATTAGATAAGTTATATTGTTACTACATCGCTTCGTGAATTTTCGACGGATCGCATATCTACATGACGTAAAACCGGGACCACACAAGTTGTTCATTAGATTATTTTAAATATGAAAAAAGAAAAGCTGTTTTCTTGCTGATATTTTTCAAGTATTTCATGTGGGAATAATACCTTATTTAGAAAATTTGTCAGCATTCAATTCGTTTTTTTCCCGGGATCGTGCACCGCACACAACGATCACCGGCACAAAATTCAATGAAATTTAAATGTTTTTTCTTCTTTAATTATTTCAACTGTCTCACATTGCAAATGTACATAATAAAACTTTTAGTCAGCATTTTTTCCTGTCACAGATCAGAGATATGAGAGGAAAAAGAAAAATATGCTATAGAACAAAGAAAAATTGACTTTAGATGGACTATGTTTAAAATTCAGGAATCAATTAACTATTAACCGTTAGGGATAACCACCTCAACGTAATGGTTTTTGAAAATTAATTTTTTTAAATTTATTTGAGTGCTTTATTCACTTATATATACGTCTCCTAATTCAAGGTATTCATTCCCGTAATATGAGACATGGGAAATATGATTTCTTCAAATAGTAGTAACGTCATAATTTTAAATGACGGTCAACATTATTAATATATTTAAGACTGCAACACTTTTAAAATCCTAGCAAGATTTTAATACTAATGCCCTAAAATATGTAAGCATATCGGCAATAAATCTAATTTGTTTGGGTAAACAAATGCAAAGAGCGATCGGGAGTGAAAGTGCCTAAAATACCGACATGTGTCTTTTTGTGGAGTGTTGGTTTGTTTAACATGAAGCACGTTGCTTGACATAAAGGAAGGCTCCCTTGAAAAACAAGTCAGAAAAACGATCGTTATTACGGAAGTGTACTTTTTTCTACGGATGCGCAGACAGATCACATTTAAAAAAGTTTTTCACTCCCCTCATTTTTCCGTTGTATGTTTTGCATAACTAAGATTCCAGTATTTAATAAAATCGACTTTGCTTGCAAATGAAAATCGAGATTATGTATAAAATGTTTTGTTTAATTACTTGTTCGATAGACATTGAATGAAAAATCAGTCACAGAAAAAATTGGATTGAAGAAAAAAAATGAACAAGTGTAAAATCCAGTTGCTATATTAAAAAAAAAAAAAAGCGGCCATATTTGTTTGACACTAACTACCATGCTAAAATAGGCAGCCATATTTTCGTTGGTGGACACAAAATAAGGGTTCAGTTTAGCTAATATTCACATTATAATTTAAACATCAGGTGTGAGGAAGTGCGCACATAGTAAGGGTCCAGTTTTGCATTACACTTATTTTGATAAACCGACCACCTATTTTAGAGTAAATTCATTTGCTTCCTCAAGTTACTTTTTTTCAAAACAAATTATTTACAGAAGAAACAAAGGTCAGATTCTGTTAAAGCAGCTCCAACTGAATAGGAAAGAAATTTTTTCATAAATATTTATTGTAGATTTACCAGAAAGTTCTTTGCAGCAAATTTATTGCAAAAGTTAAAATGAAAGGGTGCCTTATACTCATTGTCTTGTGCCAGACTAAGCTTAGCTTATTAAATAAGGGAGTTGAGGTTATGAAACTAGCCATAAAATTTTAATCAATAAATCATTGTTGAACGCTGGAGTGTAAACACTTGAAATACTCAATCTGGTAGGAAATCTATTATAAGCTATATGTCATATATATATAGGAAAATAGGACATCTAGCTTATCTTGAAACAAGCCGACAGTAGAGGGACACCCGGGGAGAATCAAACTCATTACACTAATAACGGTCTACATCGTAAGCTTGTTAACCATCACTACACTTTTTCTAAAACTAAGGATTGCATCAAATCACCAATGACGTGTATTTACTTGGTCATATCAACCACCGTGTCATATGGATATGAATAATTACAGTAGATGAGGCCTGGCCTTGTGGCTAAAGTAGCTGTGTATTTCCTATTTCGTGCCTGTCGTTAGTGTCCAAGCCTAAGGAAATTTCAAATACTGATTTTCAAGGCAAGAATGTCTTCTCCATTTATAAGATTGGTACAATATGATCTTCTTTTCCCAATTAGGAATCATGGCTAATACCTATAATAGTTGCATGTTTCCACCCAGTGCCAACTTCATGGGTGTTAGCAGGAAAAAATTGCCAAAACTGAAATTCAGGGTTGCCAACTCAGAAAATATTTCTGTGTTAGTTTGACTGCCAAGAGGCACTAAGATGAAAAAAATTGCCCCAAAACACCTAAAATGGCCAAAAAAACACCAAAAAATAGTCTAAAAATAACCAAGAAGTGGCCAAAGAAGGCTCTAGCACTTCCATGTTAATTTACTGATTTTGCACTGCCAAATCTTCATTTGCCAATGATAGAATTACATCTGAAAGACAGATATTGAACATCATCCGTACAGAATTGAAGCCCAGGTACAAGCCGAAATTTCAAGTGCTGATTTTTTAAGCAAAAAGGTCATCTCTATAAGAAAGATTGGCTCAGCACAATCCCAGCCCTTACGGGTTTGAAAACTAATCATTAACTGAAGCCTGATAACTGAGGTCCTATCCGAAAGACTGCACCTAAAAAAAAAAATATGAACAAATGGGGCCGGGGTAAATATCAACCTCTGATCTGAAGCCAAAGCTCAAGTCCAGGTAAAAGCTATGATTTTGGATGTTGATCTTCTAGGCTGTCTCCTCCCTTGGAAAACAGGTGTGACATAATTTTCCAACCTTTATTTGACCTTGAGCCATACAAAGTTATGCTTCGTAAATATCAATAATGATAATACCACCAACCAGAAATTTTATAAAGATCAAGATAGACAAAGGAAAGAAGAAGATGGAGATTATGTGGAGATAACGATGAAGCAATCAACCACAGAGAAAGCAAATGATGCAGATAAGCTCAGAAAGAGTACAAGAACAGTTATGACTGGGCAGCAAAGGTAATCCACTGGGAACTGTGCAAGAGACTACATTTTGACCATACAAACCGATAGCATATGCACAGACCAAAATCTGTTCAAGAGAATGAAACACATGAAATCTCCTGAGACTTTAGGATTTAAATTGGCCAGTTCAGGCCAGAGGGACAAATCTAGCTATAGTGAACGAGAACGTGTTAGATTGTGGATTTGCTCTCTCCACAGACCACAGGGTGTATCTGAAAGAAGGTGAAAAGCTAAATAAGTATCGAGATGTTGCCAGAGAACTGAAAAAAACTGTGAAACGTGAAGGTTACCATAGTACCAATGGTGGTTGGAACCCTGAGAACAGTCTGGAAGAAGGCATTAGGAATCCGAGCAAGGGCCTAGACCATTCGGATAACAACACCACTGAAATCTGCTGGCATACGTAGGGGTATCCTGGAGTACTGAGAAGACTTACTGTCACTTGATCTCAAGTAGAAATCAATTTTTGAAAATCACACATCAAAACATGTTTTTTGAGGAGGTTTCAACTCATAATGTACATTCATGCTAAATCAGACAGATATTTTCAGCTGAATAGACTGGCTATCACTCGAATACTGCTGAAAAATAGCTTACCTTATATCATTCTTAGAGAGGAGGGGAGAGTAAGTGTGAAAAAAATGGATACTTAGAGAGGGGCTGTAAGAGAGTGGCAGAAATTTATCTGAGATGGTAAAAAAAAAACTCTCTGAAATTTACCAAAAAAATGCAACATAACCTCATGAAATTTTCTTTGGGTACCAATGTGACCCCTGGATAGGTTTTAGCAGATTAGAGTTTGAAAAAATACGATTTTCATGTGGTGATTTACACATTTTTTATGACAGCTTTTCTGTTTACCAGTTTTTCCGAAATTGTAAATCTGGCAGTGATAATAATTTGTTTTGATTGGAACTAGTTCTGTCTCTCACACTTTGTGAAGTAAGTATAGTTTTGCATTTCTAAAGAGTTAAGAAAGATAACCAAGATTTTTCTGTAATCAGAGAGAGTTAAATGCCTTGGGAATTGGTCTTATCTCTAGTCTTCAAATGATACTGCATTAAGATCAGAGGCATAATTCTCAACTTGAGACATCATGTTGGCTTTTAAAAAATTTTGGAAGATTTTGGATTTTGGAACATTTCTGTTTTCTGAGTTTTGAGTTTTGGATAAGGTGTACTCATCCTTTGAGTGTACACAATCTCAGCATCTTATTAAAAACAATACTATCCAGCCTGTATAAATTGTTTCATTTAGGAGTAATTTTTGTATGCAAATGGAACGACTATATTTGGACGGACGTTGTATTCATGTTTAAAATGAACCTCATAATATAGGACTTTCCTTTATTATTGGAATGCTGATTTGAATAGTCATCTGATCCCTGACAATACCGGTAACCTTGCTACTCCCCTGTTATAAATGCTTGTTAAAGCATTGTTCCCAATGTGATTGGGTGATGGATCCCAAAATTGTCAAATTAGCAACCCCTGGGTATCGTGGCTCCGTTATAACATGGTTGGCTTTTTGGGATCTCAACAACTATGTTATGAAGGGGGATGCCTGTATCACAGACAATCAAGTCTGGTTAGTCACTCAATAGAAACTGTTATGTGACCAACCTCTTTTAGCTGCATTCCATGCTGGGGGTGATCATTTAAAAATTTTCAGAAAGGGGCGATCAATGAATAAGTTATTTCTCTCTTATTTTGTTGAGCAGTGATCACTAAAATGTCCCAATTTTCATAAAAGAAGCAGACACAATATGGAGAATCAATTTAGCATTTATTACATTGCAAATAGGAAAAAGAAAACAAAAACATTTTTTTCTAGGCATAATGAGCAAGTGTTAAAATTTTCAGCCCTTTAGCTCTATTAGTGTGGCCTGCACGTATGATACTTAGCCAGCCAGACCAATTTAAAAAAAGAAAAAACTTTTAGTGATGATTACGGTCCACATTTCCTAATATGTTTACAGGCATGAGCTCAGTTGTTGATGGTTGTGCTACACGTATCACATAACTACTTACTCGGCCTGTTTACAGTAGGTGAAATAGATTTGGAGGCTACTAGCCCCAAAAGTGGTGTCACTCAATTCAGCCTTCACCTTCTCATCTGAAGCTAGAGGAAGAGATGGATTCATGCCTTTCCCAAGGGAATTAGTGTGAAGTGAACACAAACTGTCTTGGCTCACCGAGTCCATTCTCTGAGTTATTACTTACTTGAGCTACCTACACCCCACTCCAATAAGCTTAGTACTACCAGAAATAGATCGGTAGTATACGTATTGGTACTGAGATTGAAATAATTGATTGGTAGACAAAACATAGATCTCTGGCACTAACAACAACAAGTACTTGACAAGTACCGTTATCAAAATACGTAAGCAAAAAAATATTAAAGCAGTAGGTGTATACTTCTCCCTCTCTCTCTCTCTCTCTCTCCATATATATATATATATATATATATATATATATATATATATATACACACACTAGTTATTACAATAAAAAAATCATATATATATTTTAATCTCTAAGTGAATTTTTTTTTCGGAAAAAATATTAAATATATATACACACACATATACATATAAATACATGCATGTATATAAAAACTTATATATATATATATATATATATATATATATATATATATATATATACAAAGATATATATACACACATAAATGTACATATGTGTACATATATATACATAAAAATGAATAAGTTCACATAATTTTATTACATCATTTTTTCACACACATATACACATAAATTCATATACAAATATGAATACACATATATTTACATGTATGTATGTACATATATATACTTAGATATACATACTTATACATACATATATATCCTAACATCCATACAAAACACTCACACACACACACACACACTCACATATATATATATATATATATATATATATATATATATATATAAATACATACATACAGACATATATGTGCACACACACACACACACACACACACACATATATATATATATATATATATATATATATATATATATTCTCCAAAACAATCATTTTAATCAGTTTCTTTTGGGGTTTTATTAAAAAGTGACTGAAGTTATTCAAATGGAAGAGTCCATTGTTTTAGATGGTGGGTAGAATCTAAATTTTATCATTATTTATCATATAAATTGTTACCTTTAAGAGGAAGAGTACATTGTTACTGATAGACAAACAAACAGCACCTGCACACCATTCATCATACAGAATTACTCAAAGATAAGTATGTGTATGCAAATGAATGCAAGTCAACCAAAACAGACCTTTGATAATAAATGTGATATCAATGATACTAATGATATCAGCGATAATTATGAATAGATAAATAAGTGAATATCATACAAGTAAAACAATTCTAATCTTTTTTTAAGTGTGAATACGTGATGTGAAGAAAAACCCTCTTGATTATGTCTCTTACGGTCCTCCATACCAAACCTCTCACCCCCATTTAAGATAAGAGTAACTCCCCAGCTCCTCATCAAAATCCGGGCACTTGTGACACTCGACTCGGCTGACAACGCCATAGTGTGGCAGAGAGAAACGAAGAAAGCGGCTATGTCTGGTGAATATTTTTACGGGTATTTTCGAATTTCCCAAGCCCCAAATCTTTCTCGAAATGCAACTTGGATTTTTTCCTTTCCATTCCAGGGGTCCTGGAGCCATGCCCGCCGGAAGAACCTACTGATCTCTCGATGCGGCGGCCGTTCGATCCTGTGGCACACGATTTGGATCCAAAATTCCGACTCACCAAGTATGCTGACCTGAAGGGATGAGGGTGTAAAGTCTCTCAGGAGGTTTTGCTCAAACTTCTTGAGGGACTCCAACAGGACAGCAGTGCCCAGGATGCAGAACATTTCCAATATATTGCCACCGTTCCAAGAATCGGTAAGTTTCGAACCCCTTATTCGCGATTTGAAACCACGTTGGGAAACTAGACGCTAGACAGAGAGACCGTTTCGGATTTGGGACCGCCATTAGTTTAAAATACGCCGATCTGATCGAAGTAAAGGTTTCTATTGCCAAATATTGTTATTTTATTGAATTTAGGCTCGTCTTTTATGGAAATCGGTCGTTTTTAGGGTGTTTTTGTCTTGGTTTTGATTAATTGCGAAGTGTTTTTATGTCAACCCCTTTCGATCCTCGGTTAGCCATCATGGCGGTCGGCCGGCTGCTCCTTGTTCTTCTCCTTTTCTTTTACTACCTCTGTCCCAAAATAGCTGGTACATTTAAATATGAATTAATATTTGCAAATGTGGCCATAATTATGGGACAGATTTGTCTCATAATAGTTAGTTCTCATAAATATATATTTGTATATGCAAATGTATCAACTATTTTGGGACAAAGGTAGTTGGTCTATTTAAATTTTTTCATTGTTTTGGTTTGCAAAAAAAAAAAAAAATACGAATAAAAAAGAATAAGAAAATGGAAGGAAAAACTCATTCACTTTGTTGTCTTATTTTATTTTTCCTGCTTCTTTCTTCCTCTTGATTATTTTTTTTTTTCTCATTAACCATTTTTGTCCCAAAATAGTTGGTACATTTGCTATCGCATTTCATACAGTAAATGTCAACAATTATGGGACAGTGGAATTATTATTTTTGTATTATTTGTTTTGGTTTCTGAAGAAGAAAATACGAAGGAAAAGAATGAGAAAATGAAAGAATTAAAGAGAAAATTCATTCACTATTTTGTTGATATCTCTTTATTTTATGTATTATTTTGATTTTCTGCTTCCTTCTTCCCTTTTTTTATTGTTTTAAGGCAACTTGTTGCTTTTTTTTCTTTCTTCTTTGCCGGGTAGCGTTGCAAATCTGGATGTTTTTCAGCTATATTTGGATATTTTTCATCTAAATCTGGATGTTTTTTTGCTGTGTCTCTAGATGTCAGAAATTGCTTTTCAGATGAAATTTTTAAGATTATAAAACCAGCAATATTTTAAATTAAATATTGAGAATTAGTCACATTTGAATATTAATGTATTTCATGGATTCTAGATATGTTTAGATAATCCTAGATGTTTTTGAATCCGTTTTAGATGTGAATTAAAAAATCAATTTTGCAACAAGGGTAGACTGTAGATAGACTCCTTTTAATAATCGTGTAATGTTTCACAGGAAGGAAAAAAATCGGGACCCGAAATTCTGATTTTATTTTTATTGATTATTATTAAAAAATTGAAACTACCTTCATATCTTGTTTATGTGTATTTTTTTTTCTGTACATCGAAAAATGTCAAGTTTTAATCACAATATGAAACCAGGTAAAGAAACCAAGAAACTACCGTTAAAATAAAAAGTGACCTTTGAAATTATTAAGGGTCGGTGTAAAACCTGAAATCTTTAAACATTTTGAAATTATTCATTTTTTTTTTTTTAATTTCAAGAAATCGATTTGTTTTCCTGTTGATCGGCAACATAACAGTCAAAACAATAAATAAAAGTATTTTATGAAATAAATTACGCAAGTTTGTTTATTACTCAAATCACTGACCGATCAGAAAAATGTAAAATCTGGATGAATTGGACTAATCTGAACATAATACTTGTTATGTAACTAAAAGAGAAATAATTGAAGTTTTTTTAATCTTTTTTTCTTCTTCTAATATTTTATAAAATTCAATTTTTAATGAACTCTAACCGCTTTATTGGATTATTTCCCTAACTTTAAATAAGTGTTGAATATTTCAACTTATGAGGTGTTTATGTTTAGCATTTTTAAAGTTTATAAAACTTTTTTTTCTTTTTTTTTCTTGGAAAAAAGGAAGCTTTCTCAGTAGATGAATGAATTTTCTCAAACAGGTTTTAAACTTGACCTTTTTTTTTTTCTTTCTTTCTTTCAAAGTTGGTCAATGAATTTCAGGAAGAAAAGTTTGTTTGACACTTAGGTACTTCTGTTCTCAATGTATGATATTTATTTTCCTCACCACGAGGGTCTAGGTTTATATGTGGGGGAGCCCACGCCTATATATACATGTGGGTAGTGATAAAACGGTCGGAGGCACTTCCCTTGGGTCTGTTCAGGTATCTAAGGGATCGACCCGGACCCCACTCGTACAAATGCAATGGGGGGATGTTGCAGCCTGGGGGTGGTCCCCTAGAAAGAATCGTGAAGTTGAAAAATATAAGTTATTTTTATGAATTTTTATCTATTGGCATTTTTTGTTTAACTACTTGTGTGAAGAAAGACATTAATTACCCCTTTTCACAATAGGAAACAAACTAATTTTATGAAACTTTGTGTGTATATATATATATATATATATATATATATATATATATATTAATAGATCTTTGCTTTCGCGCATAATTAATGATTTTGTGATTATCTCAGATTGAATTTATTCTACACCTTGGTTTTTCAAGTAGTAATTTGGAAAACCATTTTACTTTATTTATTTTTAAGTATTTTTCCTCTAGAGATTCTTGTATTTTCTTCGATTTCTAACGAAAATAGATTTATTGAAAAGAGTTAATTCTTAAGAAAAGAATTTCTTTAAAATTTATTTTGCACCGAATTGTTCGATTTTAATTCAATTTAATTTTTTCTATTTTGCGATTTGTTTGTATTTTTTATTTATTTATTTAAAACAAAACTTGCGGCCTTTTTCTTTTCTTTCTTTCAAATACTCTTGTGAAATAATTATTGTAAAAAAGAAGTAAAAGTGAGCCATACTGATTTTAGAAGAACTACTGTACACAGTAGCAGAGAAATTTCCATGGACTACACCAACGATTACGTCATGAGAAAAATTTGCATAAATTATATAACTGTCTAGATCTTCTCGGTCTTATGGTTGGGATTAGTCGTGTCTCGTTTCCGGGCGAGACAACACTAATGAAGCGTGCTTGGTCACCGGGGGTTCTAACTCCGGTGCAGCACCTCCCCAATTCCACTGTAAGAAGAGGGTCGGTGGTTGCCTGAACGCCTTTTTTTATTTTTATTTTTTGCCTAGGCTGCGGGAACTAGGCAATTTTTGTCTTTTCCCATACGCGTATGCGTGGGGCCCCACATTTAACCCGAGCTTCCCGAGCAACATTTTGCCCTCGTTGGGGGGGGGGGGGCTAATAAGTAATTTTTCTTGTTCTGAAACTTATTAAAAAAGAAAAAGTGGCCATTGCTTTTTTTTATTTTTTTGTTACACATGCCCAATTATTTTGATCAATTTAATCATTAATCACTGCTTTTTTTTGTTCTGATTTTCGTATAATAGTGAATAGGTGTTTGTTTATTGAAATATATATTTTAATGTGATAAAATGATTTTCGTCTGAATTAATAAAGATATCATAAAAATGTTTTGTGTCGAATCACAATTGAAGTAAACACTAGAAATGATGGTATCTTCCATGTTCACGATTGGTGCCTTTACCATCTTGCCTCTTCTTTTTTTTTTTTCTTTTTTTTTCTTGTCTTCAGGATGGGATCAGAGTGGAGCATCTGCTTCCCTGTCATGGTCTTCTTCTCAGGGTGGGTAGCTGCATAAACAATGCAATCTAGCCCTCGTGGGGGAGGCAAATGAATCTCTTTCTATTTTTCTCTCCACCCCCTCGTCCCCTTGCATTGTGACTTTGAACGGGCGTGAAAGACTTTCTTATCTCTTTTCACTCACTCAACCCCCCCCCCCCTTCTCTGTGTCTGTCTCTCTCTGTCTCTCTCTCGTGTCCTATCCTCTCACTTTTTCTGATACCCTTCCATCTTGCTCGTTTTCTATTCTTTCTTAGTATGGGATATTCTTCGTAAATACAATCAGGGGGGTGAGTGTAGCTGGAGGTTTTGGGTCCCAAGGGGCATTTGGCTGTTTGAAGCCCCCTCCCTTGCCCATAACATTAGGTGCAGTGATTCTCAACCTTAGGGCCCCTGCAACATTAAATGAAATTTGTTCATTGTATGATGTTTGTAGATATGCAGTAGGTAAACTAAGATTCTTTGAGCTTCTGGGGGCCCTAGGGGTGAAATCCCTCACCCTCTTTCAGCTACACCTGAACAATACAACACTTCAAATATAATGCTATATATAGATTACCATTTAATCAAAACTAAGCAAGATGGGAAATTGGTGACTTTTAATACTTATGTCTTGAGTCTCTTCTTTTTCTTTTTTTCAAGCCTTTGAAATACAGAATTCATTAATAAACAAATTCTCGTGAGTTTAGTTAGAATATCTTCTCCCCATACGCCATTTAGTTTTGAACAGATTTTTTTCATAAAAATGACTTATTAGTGCTCACAAACTTTTTGCCTTTCTGAAATGTTAACCAAAATAGGTCTTTGATAGAGTCTTTAATTCAAATCTTTTTTCTTTTCTTTTTTTTTCTTTAGAACATGCATTTATTTTGTTTTTGGAAATTGATGCTTATAGTAGAATGGTAACAATTCTTTTTGTCACGCTTTGAAATCACCTAAGATACTAACGAAAATCTAGCTACAATTGAAGAGATCATTATGCATTGTGAAGACAAGTAGCCGTTATTTCAAGCTGGCATTCGTCAGATACATAAGTCAGTAAACAAGGCATTAGTATCAAGTCTGAAGTTGTTTGGCTGAGCAGTTCTCAAGAAATCTAAAGAAAAAAAAAAAAAAATCAAAAAAAGAATCTATAATTTAATATCTAATCAAAAATTTTAGCTCTCAAATATCTAAATTGGCCACACTGTAGAGAAGTAACCAATATACTATGAATTCGTAGTTTCACAAAGTGGACGGAAAATTATTTAACGTGACCATCATGGTAGGCTGCTCTACCCACCATGAAACCTGCATTTTAGAACAGGTACTACCCTCTGATTTCTAACTGTAAAAAGACAAAAATTGAGAATTTTCAATTTTATACATTTTTCAGCTTTTTATAAAGTAGACTAATCTGGAGTATTTGTTAGACAAATATACTGAAAAAAATATTTCCACTGTTTTGTCAAATTTGAAGTTATTTTTCCCTGGGCAGTGCTGTATCTTTGCTAGTAATCATATGAAATAAGATGTATATCTGTATATTGAACTGAAAGTAAGGTTCCCCTTTAGCATTATACTTACATTATAAATAGACTCCCCTCTCTTCAAAATGCTGGAGAAAATCTTTTTTTTTTTTTTTTTTTTTCCAAACATTTTACTTAGAAATCTTCCCATTAGGTCCATTGAGTATGAGTACCAAATTCAGTTGGGCTGTGCCCATGTTTAGATGGTTTCTACAGCATGGCAGACACACAATGTGACAACTCGCTTATATATCCAGATTTTTCCTTCCTATTATTTGATTTCAATATGTATTTTACTGCAATAAATATTTGCAATTCTTGATTTTGTGAGTTGTTTTCTTTGTGCAGGACTTTATTATCATTGAAAACTTAACGTCTTGCTCCCTAATGAAAAGGCTGAACAGTATTCTAGATATATTGACTTGTTGATAATTTGCTTTTTCTATACTTTGTATTTGTCTTGTTAGTAGGAACAAAAAGTCTTGTTTACTTGATTGTCTTGCTCTACCTTCTACACTTCATTCAATGGGAACTGAATCCTGAAGATCTGATTGTGACTGAATGATTCTGAAGGATCCTTTATTTGAATATCATCTTCAGTTTTGATTTGTAAACCACTTGTAACCGCTTGGGAACTCTTCAATGTGTAGGATTGGGCGGGGGGGGGTGAAACTCTTTTAAAAACGTGCAAGGGAGTTACTCTTCTTGAATAACTTTTTGAGTTCACTGGAATGATTTTAAGATTTAATGATGCCACCTTCATTTTTAATCTTTTAATGTCAGTTAAGGTTGTCAAAATTTGGCAAAACTATCAGGAATCACTAAGCTCTGATATGCCATCAGCTCCGGTACTTTCCTTAGGTGTAAGAACTCCTGATGAGACCAAAGATTGAACCCTGAAAAAGTTATCAGATGTGGTCTTTACCACTTCTGTTTGAACCAGGGTTGCCAGTTTGGGCTGGAAAGCAAGATAATCTGAATTTTATCTCGGATTTTCCCAACACAGGCATTGCAATAGCATCTAATTTGGAAATCGAGTGGATCTGGAGGCAGAGGTTCAAACCAGCCGAATAGTCAGATACGAACAAACCTGTCAATAAATTCCGATATCGAACACCATTCCAGTTCAGAAGTTCAACCCTTGCATAATTGATAGCATTACTGTAGCTGGTCAGTTTCATGCTGCAAATATGCTGTTGTTGTGTCTCTGTGGCATCCTTGTGTTAATAGTGATTGTCTGTGTTTTTTGCTAATACATTTGTTGTAGACATCTGAACTCAATCTCTTTATAAAAAGGGTCATTGTGAATAAATTCTTTTTGCTCTCATAGTCCTTACCCCCCCCTTTTTTTTTTTCTTTTATAGTTTGAATTTTTTTCCTATAATTTCTCTAATTAGAAATTAGTCTTAAACCTCCATTACCTATTTTGTAAGTAGTTATGTAAATCTGCTTCTAAACATTTGGACTTAGCTACCTCAGGAACCTATCCTGACCTTGAGTAGAGGAGCACTAGTATGAGAATATAATCTTTCTTATCTACTGATCTATAAGCAACCGGGTATAGTCTTTATTTTTTTTAAATTTATTTTTTGTTTGTAGTAGAGCAAGTCTCTTGAAAATTGTTATACCTTAATCAAACATGGTAACCTGGCATCAGTGGTGAGCTTCAGCAACCTTATATTGTGAGAACTTACACTTTTAAATCTTGGATCATTTTGTTTGGAAATTGGTCTTTCATGACTTATACAAGATATACCAAGAACCTCTGCTTCACTGTTAGCTTAGTTGAACTCTCTTTCCCCAGCTGTAATGTGTGTATGTATATTTCTATGAACGAGGCTACGATCTTGTGGGTTCTTGTATTTTTGATCCATATGTAGGTACATTCCATCATGTGCATCATTAACCATCTGCTTTCATATTGCTTGTTGAATATTTTGGATGCTTTTACAGTGAATTCTAGGTTGACACTTAATACTTCAAGATTCCTGAGTTAGAAGTTAATTGCCACTCGTCTGATTAAGTTGGAAAGATTCCCTTTTTCTTTTTTCTCTCTCTCGCTTCTTCCATCGTCTTCTAAGCACAAAAGAATTCTTTGGAGAATATCTGTATTTTGTTATACTACCAAGTGTCTGAAAGAGAGAAAATTTATTAAATTCGATCCAGTTTGAAAGAATGACATGACTACCATGTTGAAGAAGTGACACAAAAAAGAAATGATTTGAAGGGATGACAGTTGAAGTCCAATTATTAAAGTTTTATTAAAAACCTTAAATTGTTAAAAGATTAAAATTTGTTGTTTTCCTTACTGGAAGCTGACAACTTCTTCATGGTTTCAGATAAGCAACAAGTTGATCATTGCTTTATTTTATGTTTCAGAAGTATTACTGAAGCAATAAATTTTATTCAGAAGCATTTTACATTGTCACTTTGGTGGGGCAATAATAGTGTCATGCCTTTTTGAGTCGCTAAACTATTAAAATAATACAATTAATCACCAATGCTTGAATGTTTTCAAGTCTGAAACTGATTGAGAAAAGTGAATTTTGTTTCTAAAGGTAAACAATTGATTCAAAACAGTATAGAATTTTATGCAAATCTTGATACAAATGATTCCTATTGCAAACGGAATGCAATAACTATTGTATTAATTCACTCTCCATGATCGCCCATGACTGAAAATGAACGTGAGAAATATTAGCTAATTTTTAATGATGAATTAGCAATACAATGAAAAATGAATATATTTGGAATAAAGATATTTTCAAATTTGCTTGATTATTTTAGTTATAATATATTACAACAAAAACAAGTAATACCACTACACTTGCTTGCATTATCTTGTGACGTTCAAAAGTTGTTGTTTTGTTTTTTATTTTTTTATTTCCCCAAGCTCTCCACCCAAGCTTAGCACAATT
This sequence comes from Thysanoteuthis rhombus, assembly GCA_963457665.1. NCBI lineage: Eukaryota > Metazoa > Mollusca > Cephalopoda > Oegopsida > Thysanoteuthidae > Thysanoteuthis > Thysanoteuthis major. Next base: position 1,687,040 of record OY735238.1, on the reverse strand, counting down.
TGGTCCATGGGTATATAGTAGAATCCAAGCCTTCCTTCCCATCCCATTACAATTTGGAGTGGCATGCAACACTATAACTACGGGTTTAATATATGATTCATTATATAAATAAATAGGGTTTTTTTTTTTTTTTTTTTTTTTTTTTTTTGCTCTTCCTGGAACCTGAAATAGTCAGCCATGATGTTACCAGGGGTCCTCTAAAGCGATGCAAGTCATGTATTCTTACTGGCTCTTTTAGTACAGGTGAACACTTGGGGGGGGGGGGGAATGCTTTTTCAGCCATATGTGGGGATATAGAGAGGAAAATTGAATATGGTTTCTGAACATCTTTGGGGCTTCATTTGGATAAGTGATTTTGAAGAATGAAAAAAAATTTTTTGTTTTTCGATTGATCTTTAAAGCTGGAGTAGAACTAAAACTTTCGACCTTATGTTTTTGGTTGAAATCATATGCAAAGATTAATGTATATATTGACACCTGGCATTGCCTGGGGGAGGGGGTAACTTCAAATTTGACAAAACTTTGGGTGGGTATATTCTTTTAATATATTTCTTAGTACACAACACAACAAATGGTTTATTTACACAGAACTTGACTGTCATGTTATGAAGAATACAAATTTTTAGCTAGTTGGCAGTTGTCACTTTAATGCTGATCTCGCCCTTTGCCTCCCTGCGAGTTGTTGTATAGAAGTATGGCTTTGAAGTATTTAGTTTGCTTCTGATTTGAAATATATTTTGGAGATTTTTTAGTTATTTTTTTTTTTTCTCTCTCTTCCATGTTCAGATAGATTTTCTGTTTTTGAAAAATAATTTCAGATTGTATGATAGATGGAAAGTAAATGTCCAGATCAGCATTATAGTTACATCACTGATATCATGAGGGGAGACCAAAAGAAAACTCCTATGATGTGTTATTGACTAGAAACACACAGATCTTAGTACATTTTTTTGCCTTTACTGTTATCAGAAATCATAACCTAAAAATTGTCAGCAAAAAAAAATTGATGGTAAATAGTCAAATTGATTACTTTTTTTATGCATCATCAGTTGCAAATGTTTCCGTGACCCCTTCACTTGGTGCTATAAAAACAATGGGCACTATTACAATTAGTCCTTTGTTGTAATTTTGCCGTAACTGAATGTAGAAATGAATTTACCCCCCTCCCCCTAAAAGAAGATTTGTTACTATATTCAGTTACAATAAAATTAAGATTAAAGACCAATTGTATTAATGCCCATTGTTTTTATTGACAGCGTTTACTCTTTATGATGGAAAAAAAATTTTTTAAGTATTTCTTCTGATTCAGGGGAAAAAAATAATTACAACATTGAGTCATTTCATAATAAGCACCAATAGGAGTAAATATTTGTATAGGGATGAATAAAAACTAATTATATAATTCTTCATGTTTCTGCAAATCCAGATATTCTTTATGTGATATCTGAAGGGGTTCTCAACCACTCGTTTAAGAGTTGCTGGTTTGCAGTCGTTCATCTGATGAAAATAAATAGGATGTTTCTTGCTATTTGGGTTGCTGCTGATGTCAGTTTTCTTTGTCGTATCTTTTTTTCTTTTACTTCTGTCAGGTGTACACACAAACATGATTACAGACAACCAAATTCATGTATATTAAATGAGGATGTATGTAAGATAGAATAAAAGCTCAAGATGTTTCTGGATTTCCTGCCTTTGGTAAAATCTGCAAACCCCCTCTTCAGAAATTGTATACTTCTACAATATTGATGACCTTAACAACTCCTATGTGGTTGTCTGGAGTCCCAGGCTACATTCCTCCTTTTACGATCCCAGGTTTCCTCAATTCCTCCCCCATTTGAATTGTCATCTACTTGTCTATTTCTCCCTTATCCTTTCCATTATATCTACCTCCCCTTGGAGGTCTGTGCCTCCTATTTGTAAATCCCTGATTCATACTTATCTTTTATACATGATTCAATTATAAATTCCTCCTTTTGTTCTCTTGACTAAGTTCTTTGGAAAGATGTCATCGTTTGTGCTAGAATAGTTTTCCATTCTTATAAATTGGAATCGTACTGAAATATAACATGAAAAAATCGAATGAAATGAGGCACACAATAAGATTCAAACCAAAAACAGAATTGTTTCCACATTTTGTACTTAGAGAGATTCGAGTTGGTTGCATAAGTGGATTCTGGTTAATTGGAATGTAGGTTGCAAGGAATAGTCACGTATTTGGACCAATTGTGCAAGAACAGAATCAAACATGTAAAAAACGAATTCAAATTCATTTAAAAGTTACAGCTCCTTTTATAAGGATGAAAATTCGTGGTCCCAATATGTTCTGCTTGAACAGAATCCATTGTACTTTGTTAATTCAGGTTAAATAAATTTTTATTTATTTTTTTTAAATCTTATTTTATTTATTTATTTATTTTTTTTTTCCAGTTTAGCAAAGAATTGACAATAAAAACTCTTAGGAATTGAGCCATAAATGCCATAAAGAGTTCTTATTAGAGCTTTTGTTGAGCAACATTTTTTCAGTTTACTTTGGATAAAGACTTCACTTGAAAAATCTCTACATTTTGATTCAACAACTTCATTTCTCAGAAGGGAAATAAATTCTTTGTTTGATGGTTTACTGGGAGACTCTTGAAACTCTTATTTTCTCTGTTTCTGTTTTTGTTGAAAAAAAGAAAAGCATCAGTCCCTGTGAGGTCTACATTTTCTTTCAGCAGGTACCGGCCAAGGTCAGAATTCTCACTATCTTCTTTTTTGCCGTATTTTTTTCTTTTTTCTTTTTTTTCTTTTGTCCCCCTTTTCTCTTGCTTTATGTCTTACTGAATTTTCAGGCTCATAAAAGAAAAAGATTCAAGTAATTTTAATATGAAGAATGTACCAAAATAGTCATATAGGATTTATAACTGAAAGTGACCCCCCACCCCACCTAAATTTTAATCTAGTTATTCATTTCATGCCAAGGTTTCATAAATAAGTTTTATGAGTTACCATGTCCGCAAGTCTTCAGGTGGCCAGTGAAAGCTATGTGGGAGAGAGGCAAGGCAAGGCTTTCTGTAATGTTTGCAGGAGAAAGTCTGGCGGCCAGTGGAAGTTCCCACCTTGAGCCCCCCTCCTTTTTCTTCTGCTCTTCTGTGGTAAGGGAGGTTGTTTGATAGACCTTGTATTACCATGGTTCTCTCTTGGCTACCTCTATTGTCTAATGATGGCGGTTTATGCCACGAGATGAGGGTCTTTTTTAAGGAGTCTGTATATTTCTTTTGTGAAACTCCCCATTTATGCCAGCCATTAACTAGTTCTACAAATAGGAGGGTCTTTGGCTGCCGATAGTCCACCATTCTATTTATCTATTTCTTAACCGGTTGTTTTTCCGAAGTACAAATTTAAAATTTATCATGTAGATCTTGTTATACTAGCCCTTTTATTAAAATTGCATGAATTCATTCTGATTTAATATATAAAATGTATTTAATATCTCAATAGTCAAACATTTCATGTGCACATTTACATAAGACTTAACTGCTGACTTTTTTTTTTTCTTTTCCTATTTTTTTTAAGACCAATTTTTGGATTCTCATGTTTTTTCCATCTCTTTCTTCCTAACCATAGTGACATAATCACTGGAAGTGTTTTATGAGCCAGGAAATGTGAAATTTTATTTTTGTTTTTGAAAATGAAATCTCAGTGACTTTTATGTGTTTGTATTGTATCGTTTTGCTTCAGGATACGCTTATGGCAGAAAATGATATAAGAAGTGGTCATTTGGCTGGGGATGGGGTATTTTGTGAACTGAGTGTATATATTTCACCAATTTCATAGATGAGCTGGTACATCACTGCACTCTGTGGCTAGAGGCAGGAACACATTGCTGTGAAGTCATGCCTAAAAACCCTGAAAATCATCTGTAAGATTCACACTTGCCACGTCACCAAATGTGTACAGAAACGGAAAATGTGAGATGTGATATTGCATAGGCAGACCAGCAAGTCACGTGATATCATGTGACTTGCAGTAGCTGTTATTGCAATGTGTCTCTGAGCCATTTAAATAAGGGTTAAACTCACCTGCACACCTACTAAATACTCAGGTGAACACATGTGATGTGATAGCAATGTGTTCCTGTTTTAAGTCACAAGGTCAGAAAAGGGGTGGATATCTCTTGGTTAGTTTTAGTGAAAATTGCCAAATGTATTGAAATCATTGTTCTTTTCCTTCTCTCATTTGATTTCTAATTGTTGTTTTTCAACCCGTTAATTGCAAATGACTGAACTATCAGCCCCCCCCCCCCCATGGATTTTTTTTTTTTTTTTTTTTTTTTTCTTCCCCTTCTTAACACCGCTCTCTCTTCGGTTAATTGAAAGATTTAGTATACTGCAACTCAAATGCTACTATTGCTCGACTGAATTTGAATTTTAGTAATTTGTCAAGTTGACATTGAATATTGAACCTTGATAACTTATGGATTTTTTTTTTTTTTTTCTTTTCTCTCCTTCCTTTATCCTTTTGTTGCTCAAAACCTGAGTTGGTGGGGGGGAGGGAACAAAAAAAAACCCCATTTCTATTGATATTCGGACCATCCTCACCTTGGTTGTTTTTCATACAACATTTCGGCCGTTGCACTCTATGGCCTTCGTTGGGTATCATCTGGGAGATTTTGTCCACATGGACACATAGCGCAGTGGTTACAGCATCAGACAAATTACTATAAAGTAATCTGATGGTTCTAGGTTCGATCCTAGTGTGAGACAATATAACAAACGCTAAAGAGGGGAGTAAGGTCAATATACCCCTGTCGGATAAATAAAGGGTTCGGTTCGTTATTCCCCCAAATCTACCAGATGATACCTGACGAAGGCTGTAGAGTGCAACGGCCGAAACGTTGTATGAAAAATAACCAAGATGAGGATGGTCCGAATATCAATAGAAATAATAATAATACCTCATCTCAAAAATTCCGAGATATACTAAAAAAAACCCCAACCCCACCAAACTGTTCATTGTACATCTTAGTTCTGATTGTCTTATTTAGAACATAAAAAATTAACCTCTGTGAAATCCAGTTTTACAAATATAATTGTTCAATAAAGTGTCCTCTGGAACATTGTGCTCATCTTTTCGATGGTCCTTCAGTACAGGAGACCCTTTCTCTCCCCCCCCCCACCCTTAATATAGCCAGGTTCACGACATGAGGTGGTTTACCCCCAACATTTTTCACCTATACTCATCTGTAAAACTGCTTATGATGAAAGAAAAAAACCCCAAAAAACTGGATTTCATCAAGACTTGAACATGTGATGAAAACAAACACCTTTGTTCTCAGGTGAACTTGTTATTGATCTTGACTATCAGAAGTTCAGTTATAACGGGATTATCTTTCTTGGACTCCAACATCAGTATGTAAAGGGAGGGATGTGGGGTAGACAAAATCATTTTATTTATCTGAGCTAATTATGAGTACTATCACAGATTTTTTGACACTCTATTGAAAACAGCAAAATGTGAATATATCCTTGGAAGTGGTAATTTATGTCATAGTTGCAAGAATACAGCATAAAGTTGGTTGTAAAGAAAAAAGAATTATTATAATCTAGTACCAACAGGAGTTTTAAGCAATTTAAACGCTGTGGTTATATGATTAGACTAAAATTCTGACCTCTTTCATGTTTTAGGTGACCTCAAAGATGAGGAACTTGATGTTACAATAAATTTTTCATGAATAGAATTCACCTCAGAGAAATTCAAATCAAACCAAATCATTTAATGATTGACTGGATTATGCACAAATATTCCTTACTTCTTTCTGGAAAGATGGTGAAAAATGCATTAAAACAAAAAACTTCAGAAGTTCAGAGATCATCTTTAATCTTATGTAATTTAAATCTCCTGCTACCACAATGCTGCTGATAAATATGGATGACTTGAATGAGAAAATAAAGCATGTTGAACAAGGTGGCAAGTAAAGAGAGATAACTATCTTTCTTAGATAGTGATCAGGTGAATAAAGATATACAAATAATGGTAACGTTTGTAATTAAAACAAAAATAACCAAAATTCTTTGGAGGGAGGGAAAAATCAAAAAAGCACCTCAATCTGGGAAACTTGTATCTATTGAAAAGTAAATCATTCTTAATGATGGTGAAATTTCATAATTTTTGCGGTAACTGAACCATTGATAATTTTTTTAAAAATGAAAATATCAGTAAATTTCTATTGAAATCTGTCTATGTTTTGGGTGGAATTTCAAAATGTGTGAAAATTGGGCTGAAATTTGAATGTGCTACTATAAATTGGGTCACAAAGGTAGTTTTTTTTTTTTTTTTTTTTTTTTTTTTTTTTTCTTTTCAGTTGTACAGAAAAACAAAATCGCTGATAATTTACTGCAATCTTTCTTCTTGAGATACAACCGATCAAGTTGGACATTTTAATCTACACCTGTCACTTCGCTAGGAATCCATTGATATTACCTAGCTAATTAGTTCCACATTTTGGGGGTGGAATTACCCCTTAGACTAAATAACACATGCATGAAATGTAGATTCCACCTTGCATCCTGTTAATTATACCCCTAAAATACAAGTTACACCTTTCTAATTCAATGCTTTCTGGTTCCTCCTGTTTCGGATCTGAAACTTTAGATATTCGTTTCCGTGTAGAATTAAGCGAGAATTTGATATTTTTTTTTTATGATTCTTATTATTTTTATTACAACCAGTTTGGAGGATAAGTAAAAACAAATTTTTATTTATCATAATTTGTTTCTTATAAATTGTATTAAAAGTATATCCTTCCATTTTCTGCACTAATTAGAAAAATTGTTGAAAAATCAATGAACTGCTAAAATTTATTTAATAGTGTGATGGGGGGGGGATGAATTCTGTTTCCCAACATTTTCCATGGTCCACTAATGACCTGGTCCTCAGGTTGGCAGATTAAAAAAGTTCAACAATGAAAATGCAGTAGACAATTTATTGACACATTTAAATATAAGACTATAACAAACTGATGGCTGTAATGTACAAACCTACTTCTAAAAAACAAAAAAACAAACCCAGAATGGAGATTTTATAACTAAAAAATCTAGAAAGCCACATTTTTGTGCAAACTGATCAGATCTGCACATGAGAGGCTATTGATTTTTGAGTGACTACCATTGATGTAAAGTATAAAAATAATGATTACTAGCCGGGTCCGTGGAAATTCCACGGATGTTCACAACTAAGATTATCCATTATCTCCTGCCTCTGTTCTTCTCATTCTCTCCCTCATCCCCTCCAAACTTATGCGGTCATTGATTTTATCTAAATGTTATATAACATTGATTGGTTTCATATATGTGAAAACTTTCCTATGCCCCAATGAGCTACCTAACTCCTTCTTCTCCCTTCTTTTTATCAGAAGGGGATAAATATTCAGAATATAAGTAATATTTCAATTCATATAATTTGAAGTAATGAAATAATATTTTTAATGGAATTTGTAATTATTTGATATATCGTAGGGAAAAAGGTTTTCATTAAAATTTCCTCTGGTTTGCAAAACCAAATCTCCACCCCATACTTTTTTTTTTCTTTTTTTTCTTTTATTTACAAACTTATAATTCTGTAACGAAACAAAAAAAAGAGTGAAGAAAATCCATTTCAGTCTTGACAATGCGCTTTTTTCCTTTTTTTTTTTTTCTTTCCTTTTCATTTTCTTTAAAATTTCTGCATTTCAAAATTGTGAGTGGTTAGTTTTTGACAAATTGACCAATCAGTGTTGGATAGATCGTGAGGAGAATTATAGTATAAAGAATTGCATTTTTAAGATGTTTTTTTCCTTCTTTTAATGTATTGTTTAAATTGTATATATTTTCTTCTTTGCTTCACATAAAGGAAAAAGTTTGTCTCCAGCTATTTACTGCTTTTGTCCTTTTTCTTCTGACTTGGCTCTTTTTTGTCTACTTTTTGAGATGTTCTGGCTTTTTGAATGAGTCTTGGCTGTCTATTATACTTTTATATGATGTGTTTTACTGAAAAGAATTCTTGCTATTCTTTTCGAGCTGGTTTTCAATCTCAATGTTTTTAGTTGTCTTTATGAAATGAGCTATCAGTGATTTATTTGGTCTGATATCTTCTGTTGGATTTTTGTGATTTAACGAGTATTTCTGATACGTAAATATTCTCGTTTTGGTTGTGAATGTACATGGTGGTGTGTATGGGGGGAGGCTGAATTTTTTTTTTTCTCTTTTCTGTGAAGCATTGCCAAAACAGTGTTAGATATGTCCATCATGTCTTGATATGTGCTTCTAAAGAGTATGCATTGGTATTTATGTAAATGCATTTTTGTGTGTGTGTTATGCTGAATTGGTGAAATTTGGAAGTTTTTGAAATTTTATTTAAAGTTTTATATCCTTGTAATGATTATTTGAACTTTTGATCAAATTAAGACATTTATTTTTGGGAAGAAGAAAATGAAGATTTTGCCTATTGGGCAATTTCACTGATTCAGGATAACATGTATTATGAGGTTGATACTGTGTTAAATACATTTCAAATAATGAATCTATTAACTGCTTGGTTTAAGAACACCTTAAAAGCAGAAAATGATGCTGAAATAGTTATTTTCATCTGATGTGGAATTACTACTCTGTACCAAGTATGGTTGTTACTCACGTTTTGACTATTATACCCTTGACCTTTTTCAAGTATCTCTTGTAGTATGATGACCTTCTGGGAATTTTGAACTGAATCCTTTATTCAATCCACAAGGATAGATTGTTCTCGTTCTGCTGTCCTATGAGACACCTGGTCTAAGAGATGGAAGTGTTGGTCAGGTATATATAAACACCTGCCTGATGGCCATGAGTTCAATTCCTGGGTTTCATAGTGCAAAAGACGTCATGCATTCTGGTTCAGTGGAAGAGGCAAAAAATTGACATTACATTCATTTGGTCGGCCCAATCTATTTGAATAGAGGCTTTAGTTTGAAATTCCCAGGTTATTGACTTTTATCTAAGGGTGAAGAGTACAAAAGCTGAAATGTTACTATGACAACCAAGATGAAGGCAGTAGTCTGAGTAGACCAGTGTATAATAATTATAAATTCAGCTCACTGCCAGAATCAGATAAACTGAAATAGGCAGCTACCACGTGTGATTACTGATAACTGACAATTATTTATATTGGCTATTCTGATGTTGGGATTTTATTTCTTTTAACAAAATTTATTTTCAATATTACTTTTTTTTCTTCTTTTAATCTCACTATAAAGGTGGCGATTGTTTGCTTGTTTTGTGTCTTATGGTCATCCTTTACCCCAAGGATGAACATGGGACTGAGGCACTAACCTCTGAGGTCACTAGGTATCAATTTAGGCTGAAAATAAGTTTTGACCCTAACTGCAAAAAGGATGTCTCTTTATGTGATTCCATGTCAATCATACGTGCCCTTTGCAGACTTCTACTTATAAAAAGTATCAGGGGAGGTACCATTGACCAAGTGGTTAGAATTGCAGAAAATGGAATCTGGGAGGCAGAGTTCAAACTCTGATTGTGATAATCTGTGTTCACTTAAAACAAATGCCCTTGGGAAAGGCATGGATAAGAATAAATGCTGCAATTGAGAATGAGGAGTTAAAAAGAAAAAAAATCACGTGCAGTAGTTATTGTATATTTTGATGGATAAGATAGACCCCCCCCCCAAACACCCAAATATTTGTCCTTCTGTAGATCAGGTACAAAATCGGTGGACAGTGAGCGAAAACTAAATTAAGACTGAAAGTGGGGTTTTGTCTTATTTGGAGGTTGCCTTATCCCCTGATATGTATACTAATTTAAATTATTACAGTATTTTGAAAGAAAGGACACCCCCACCCTGAAAATATTAAAATGTGTCAACCATCCTAGTAGTGGGTGTACGTGTGAGTCCAAATCCACTTCTGTGATTTGATACTTCATTAATATTCATCCTAAGCTCAGTTTAGTATAGCATAAATCCAAATATGGTTGGGTCAATGTTGTGCCAACCTTCCAAGTAGGGAGGTCTTGCCTCTTTATTTGATAGTTCCCACATTTTTAGTATGTTATATAATTTTTAAAAAAGAATCTGCTTTGCAAGGGAGGTAACTGTAATTACTCATTATCATGAATCAGATCCCCTATCCTTCATGTCCCGTGTTGGTAACAAATGAAACATCATGAATGTTGACCACAAATAATGAAATAAAGATAGTTAGCATAAATAGTTATGTATGTTTTATTTCGCAATTAGTGTAAATTGTAAAGGAAAACTATTCCTTATCTTGGAAAGGAAAGATTTTGAAAAATTGACCACATATTGTTTGATATTTTTTAGGAACTTGTAAAACTTTTTAAATGAAAATTTTGGATTTAGATCTAAGCCTTTTTGAAGGCAATCTAGTAACTTGTAAATATTGTTGTATCAATAGCTTTTATTTCTTGATGGTTTTAATTAAACTTGTCTAATATCATTTTTTATCATCTGATGTAGGTATTGGCATGGACTCAAGTGTGACCCCTTTGCGACATGGTGGGCTCTCATTGGTACAGACAACAGATTTTTTCTACCCGCTTGTTGATGATCCTTACATGATGGTAAGTAGTCTTATCTTTACAGGTGCCCCTCCCCCATTATTGACCTGGTTCTGTTCCAGTGACTGTTTATATTGGAAAAGAAAAGAAGTCTTTTTGACTTTTCATTTCTCTCTTGACAATACTTGAATCTGATTGTCTGCTTTGACATGTGTACTGTTACATGAATTATCTCCCCCCTTTTATGAATTGAATCAATTAGTCTCTTGGAAGTGTTTCTAATTATTGGCTGGTGGTTTGAAAAAAAAATTTGCATCTATTTTTATTTTGTAACACTTGGGAAATCTTGCTCTAAAATGGAATACAAATGTGTACATGAGAGTTGTCTTTATTATCAGTCGGTTTTGACCGCAGTTGGTTGACAAAACGAGGGGATATCTGTACATGTAAATACCACATCGGTTCCATAAAACAACTGTATTACATGGTTCCAGATTTCCAGATCATTGTTAGCTAAAAAAAGGAAGCCTAGCTTTACTATCGGGATGTGGTGTAAGAAATGTCACTTTTTCTAGTAAATAGCAAAATAAAGGATGACATAGCAAAAAAAATGTCCTGTATGAAGCTCTATTTCTTTTTCAACAATCCTTTTTGTGATAATATATCCATAGAAAATTCTTCTGGTTTAGTGGTCACAAATTGAGTTGGAGCATGGATTATGGCTTCCCTATTATTGGAATTCTCATTTGAGGACATGAAGTTAAAAATTTGATAATCTGTAGAAAAAAATGTCTGGCGAATATGCGGATGTTGCATGACTTCATATCCTAGTTCTCTAAACTTAGATTTGGACAATGTCAGTTGAGGGTGTGGAACTGTCATGGAGAATTTCACACTTTATATGGAACCTCTATATTTCTAACTTTTAACCTTTCCTATTGTCTTGAGATGAGATATGATTGCTACGTATGTAGCTAAGTTTTGTCAAAATGTAACCTTCTGGTGTCCTGATTTAAAAAAAAAAAGTTTTTATATTTATTTCTGTCTTCCTGCCAGACTGGGGTCACCCTACCACCTCAACCTCATAGTTTTCTCTTAATTTCTATATGAATTACGATGGTTGGTCTTGTAGTTAGTGGGGTGGGTCTGAACTTGAATTAAGATTGGTAAAAATGGAAAATTCATTACAAAGTGAATCTACTTGTAATGGGTTAGGAAATCATAGACTCTGACTTCAATGTTTTAATGGACGGGTTTACAGCGTATAATAAAAAGAAAAAAAAAAATGGAGGTATTTATTTTTACAGGATTCACAAAAAAATTGATCTTTCCTGTGGTGATTAAATATGATAGGTCAGTCATCTTTCAAGGAACAGCGTGTGTGTGTGTGAGAGAGAGGTTTGGTCAGACAAACCTGCAATGATGAAGAATCACAGCGTTGAGCCTTCATTCAGTCTCGGGGGTTTGATCAAGATTTTCTTTGTCTCTAGTTCTTTCTGGATGAAAGTCTTTCAAGCTGAGAATTTCAATGTAGCAGCTTGATCTTTCCACTGAGCTGGAGTATATGTCAGTTAGTCCTCTAAGAGGCTTCTGACCAGAAAATATCTGGCTTATATTCGAGTATCCAGAGGCAGGGAGTAGATGGCACAATGAGATTTATCGTTTGATAACATTAACTTTTGCCCACATGAAGTTCAAAATCTGTCCCACACTCTCACTTCAGTTGCTTGCTACCACTTAATCCCAAGTACTTCTACTCCCCCCCCCCCCGGCAAAGGCAGCTACTGCCCATGTCCCCATCAAGAGCTCTGAGTACTTTAATGGGGTAGAACCCTCCCTGGGGCTACTTAACAGTTCTGGTGAATTTTCGCATCTCGATGATTCGAGCAATTGTTCATTAATTACTCACAAATATTACTTGATTCTCAAAGATGTTGGCTCAACACGTTTCATCCTAACAAGCCTTTCTCCGTATCAGTCCTTAGTAGCTGTATTATTCAGTATGTCAGTGTTAACGCACAACTTTGTAAATCTCACTTTTGGGTAAATGATTTCATAATTGTCTTTTTGTCCATCTAAGACCAATATGTTGGTTGAAGCATACAGTCCTCTGTCACTGAGAAGTATTAGTTTCAATATTCCAGGCACACCTATCTGTGACTTTAATTACCTGATATCCTTTTCTTTGCCTGCTCTGGAAGGAAATGTATAAATGGTTATACTACTTGGTAGAGGGCCCCTTTTTTGGCCTTGTAATTGTTGAGTTTAGTCCATTAATCGACGGTCATCTCTCAGTCCAAATAGGGGTCTCTGTTTCTCTATTACTCGACCCTACATCAGTATCATCCAGCTGATTTATTTCCTTTCAATTATCTTCAATGACAGTTATTGTTATTCTTATCAACCTGTATTATGTACCCTCTTTACTGACTTATAAAATCTCTTGATTCGTTTTCTCAACAACTTCACTTCCTTAGTATTTGCTGACTGTCTGTGATAGTCTTACAGAGGAACTTCTGCTTTATAATCAAATTGTTGTATTTTTGCACTCATTGAAAAGTGTTACACACTTAAATGTTGTCAATATGACTGAAGCTAATACTGTTACTATTAGTTTTTCTCCATTTTGTCAAACTCTGGTTGAAAGTCTGGGGTTGGCTTTTTCTTACCATAGCAGGAACAATCCTCACCAAAATGAGGGGTGTAAATCTACACATAAAATCTCCCAGCCTCTACCACAATTTGAAATCATGACCAAGTGATTGCCAGAGGCAAGAAATGGGTTCATGCCTCTTCATGTTTATAAAGAAATGATAGCTAAGTATTTACTCCTTATTTTCATTCCATTGTATAATGTCTTATCCCTATCTTCATCCTTTATCAAAGCATGTACAGACAGGTGATCACATTAGTTGCATCTTTAAATTCGACCCCCCCCCCCGGGGGACACATAGTTTGAAGTTGTTATTTGTTGTATTACAAAATGATTAATTTTCTGTGTGTTACAATGTATTTATTTAATGTTAATTAAATTACTACTAGATGTACCTGGCCTTACCCAGGTATTTTAAATACCTTTAATCAATACCATCATATGAGTTTGCTACACCATTTACTTTGAAATGATTCTGTCAGTCTTCACTTGGTTTAGGAATGTTGATTTTTATCAGAATGGTACTTTCTAAGCGATTGAGAAAATATTTTAATTTCACTAAAATTTGCAGAAACATAAACATGAATGAATATATTAAAATTAAATTTTCCTTCAATTTGGGGGGTGAAAAAAACTTTTTTTTTTTTTTTTTAAAATTTATATTTTTTCAAAATTATGTATGAATTTATATGATTACTGTATATAAATTCATTTTAATCAAGAATTTTCTAGCAAGGATACCTGATGTTGGCCTGAGGAAAAATAACTACAAATGATTATTTACTGATAAAAAAAAAAGTAACTATTACTGAAAAATATTCTAATGTTAAAAACCAAACAAATGTTGTCTCCTGGTGAGGCATCTGTGTACATGACATTAATGCTTCTCCAACTGGGTAGTATGAAGAAGGTTGTGTGTTTTGTTGTTTGTTCATGGTTTGTTTTTTTTGGTTTTTTTCTGAGAGAGGGAGAATGAGAATATATATAACGGTGTTGGAGTTCAAGAAAGTGAACTCTGTTTCAAGATAGATGATAGATAGCAAACATCCTGTCTGCCTTGGGGTGGGGGGATCTTAATCTAATGATAGAAAGCCAATTTTTTTTTTCTTCATTGAAATAAATAAGGTTGCTACTCAAACTTGCCCCTCCCCATCTTACCAGTCAGGTCAGCACAAACTCTGGGCAGCCATGTAGGCCAGTGTGCAACGTGGGGCAGGCCTGTGTACCTTTACCCTAAAACTTTGAAAATAAATTTTTCTCTAAACTGAGAATTCAAGTGCTCACTTATGGTGTTAGTCTGTTTTGACCTACAAACTATAATCAGACTTAGATTTAAAGTTGTCTTTTTTCCTGCCTTTATTTATAAGAGTACAAACCCACACATACACAACTACTTTATCATATATGGTGTCAATATAACCTGAGCACTGAAATGAATTGATATTCAGTCCAGCATTATAACTACATTGTAAATAGAATCCCTTTTAAAGCTTTTTTTTTTTTTCCAAATTGACAAATTTCTGGAAGGTTTGAAGGTAGTATATAAATCTGAAAGATGAAAGAATTAAACTCTCTTACTGCTTGGTTATTATGCTTACATGATTTTGAAGGCCATGAATTGTAGCTCAAAAACAAATTCAAGAAAAAGATTTTGTTCAAGAAAGGTAAAAAGGTGGCTCTTTGGGGATGGGTAGGGAATTATACTATTTATGGAGAAGGTATTGGGAATGATCCGTTAAGTGGCTTTTGAAATTACATGCTGAACATTTTCTCCCCTGAACGTACCTCCTGGAGGTATGGCAGTTAAGGTTGATTGCAATCTTATAAAACCTTTATTTGAGAATAATGAACATTACACAAAGTGCAAATCATTTGTACTAGCTTGGTTTTGTGACTTGCTTTGATGTGAGTCAGGAGGCTGGTGGGGTATACTGGAATGAATATATATATATATATATATGTATATATATTCCCCCCCTTTCCCTTATGTGTGTGATGGGCTATGAAAATTAAATACTTTATTTAGTGCAGAAAAAGGTAATGTTATATTTAGAATGGGATTTGAATTTAGTTTTCTATGAGCTCCTTTTGGAAGAGTAAACTATTCATTTGAACAAGAACTGCTCCCTTCAGTTGGGAGCAGTTGCTAAAGTGTCCATAATAAGTTAAAAGAAAGGGTTTATCATTCCATCAGAATACAGCTAGTGCTTGTTTCTTTAGGGAACAGGCAAAAATTGTTATGGCTGGGCCAGGGGGGGGGGGTCGCTCCTCTTCCGTCCGCAACAGATATTTGACTTTTTTGGATTTAACATCAATTCAGGTCTTTCTGGAATTTTCTGTGATGAATAAAAAATTTACAAGATTTTTTGTTATTCAACTGATTGATGAAAGTTTATCCCAAGTTCTGATGATTTCTTTTCAGGGTAAGATAGCATGTGCCAATGTTTTGAGTGACCTGTATGCTATGGGTGTCACTGAGTGTGACAATATGTTAATGCTGCTGGGTGTAAGTAACAAAATGACCGATAAGGAAAGAGACGTTGTGGTTCCGATCATGATGCGTGGTTTCAAGGTAAGAATTTGCTTATTCCACATCTATGTCACTTTTAATTTTGTTTCTCTCCTTGGTAAGCCGTTGGTTTTTCACTGGTTGCCTTTTTTGAGGGCTAAACCAAGGTGGGGGATAAAATAGTACAATTTGAGTCACTTCTCACTGCAATTTATGTTTTCAAGTTGTTTTTTTTTCTGTCAGATTTAGAAAATTATGCTTTCTGTTATATTCTGATACCCGTTTCATATATTAATCCCTCTGAGATTCCTTGAAGATACATCGATAAATGTCACATAATGGTTTGTTATTGAGATTTTCGTATACTTAGAGAAAACTTTTAAAAAATGATTTCCTTTTCATTGTATATACAGCATTCAATTTAAACCATGTCATCTAAGAGCTTTAATAGTGACTGACAGTTTTTGATTTTGCTATTCTTTGAATTTCTCTTTTGAGAAAACTCTCCTAGGTATAGGCAAGTCATCAACATTGCAAATTTCACCTACTTTCCTCACCCATACACGAACATATTGCATTGATATATTACTGTAGTTCTCCACCATTTAAGGCGCATATTCTTCAAGTAAAACGAAAATACCCAGCAAGAAATGTCGAAGTATGAAATTAAAGCTAGAAGTGTGTAATAACATATTTGGTCAGGAGAGGGTCAACTTGAGGAGTTCCTTCTACAAGGACACCACAGGAAAATTTCCCTTTTGTTGGTATTTTCTGACCTAACACTATGCTGACTTACTGCCTCTACACACTTCCCTTGCGACAACCTGATTTGGAAGATTCTGGCTTAAAGTTGACCAGGGTTGGTCTTGCCACTCCATGTTCATAGACTACATTTGCTAAAATAGCCTGACCAGTTGTGGAAGGGTTAACTTGAATCTGTAACTCTGTCATCAATAAACCTTTTTGTTCATGTTCCACTGCTGTGGAACTTTCATTGTCCTGTCTTCGTCCCCCCCCCCCCCACTCCCTCACACTATGAAGACATTTCAGTCCATCTTCATCAACGGACTTTGTGGATCTTCAAATCACAATGTGGGCTTGAAGGCCAGTGATGTGGTGGAGGTGGCTAAACAACTCCGACAGGGGTGCAACGTTACAAGCACATCATTCGCTGGCCTTACACCATTTGTTTCTAGACATTTGGTGATATATGCTGTCTCCGTCTGCTTTTGCTATTTATTTATTTATTTTATTTTGTTTTATTTATTTTTCCGCTACTTAGTATGAATGCATCAGCAGTCTAGGCTGCACTGGCAACTTTTAAACCGCCTGAGTCACAGGTCATAACATTGGAAAACAATACATCGGTTAATTCAAGTATTTGGTATAAACCATACTCGAGTCATGAAGTTCCATGAGCGATAGATGCTTAAGTGTGGCTTGAAAGGGTCCCCAAAAGATATATAAATTGTAGTTTGCCTTCTGCATTTCTACTGACTAATCTCTGATTTTTGGAGAGGGCCCCTCTAGGAGCCAAGTTCCCTCTCTTCTTGGCCTCCAGATCTCTGGCCATACCACTGGATTGATATGTAGGCCTGTACCACTTTAACAGTTCTGTATTTGATGAACTAATCCTATGAACTGCAAACTAGCTAGCCAAAGCAGATCAGCTAAAAGTACAGATGCCCCAGTAAATATAAAGTTTAGTTGCATGTTTTGCTCAGATGGTCAATTTATCCCATAGGCTCTGATCTTGGACGAAAACCTTGTTGAAAGAAGGGATCGGTAGGGTTTTTAGATTTTTCAATATTTGTCCTCCCCTAAATATTCCTTGCCAAATTATAAGTGTAATGTGTCTTTGTATGTCACATCATGAGAAATCCAGTATTTCCTGTTATCTTGGTCAATATAGTGTGAGGTATTTTATTGTAATTTGTAAGTGTAAGATTGCTCGGATACATGAGTTGGTTGCACATGATGGGTAATCAACGCACCATTTTTATTTATTTTATTTATTTATTTATTTTTTTTTCTTCAAAAGTTGAAACTCTTATTTTTACCGCTACAATGCTCAGGGTTGTTGAAAAATTATTTTGAAGCTTGAACACTTGTTGAATCATAATGTAGTGTTCATGCCTCAGAAAAACTGAGCATCAAACTCTGAAAATAATGAAAATATCAACGTTTTAAAAATGGTGCATTGGGCACTTATCATGCACAGCCATTCATGTTCTGAACTGGTGTGTTGAGATATAAGCAAAAGGAATGTAATTTTTAAAAAGCTTTTTTAATGTAGAGGTATTCATCAATTTTAATGGTAATCATTATCTCTACTTGACTGCTTGTTGCTTCTCTTATTTTACCATAACTTCCCCAAAACATTTTTTCTTTTTCCTCCAGGACTTGGCTGAGGATGCAGGCACACAGGTATCTGGTGGCCAAACAGTGATCAACCCATGGTTGACCATTGGAGGAGTGGCAACCACTGTGTGCCAATCAAATGAGTTCATCATGTAAGAGAATATTCAAACTTTTTTTTTTTTTTTTTTTTTTTTTTTCCCCTTCTCCCCTATTTAGTTCTTCCTTAATGTTTGTGATTGTTTTTATTCCACTTGATTTCTCCTTTTAATTTCTCTTTGGATCTTTGTTTTCTTTAGAGGTGGGTATGATTATTTTTTAGTTTTTTGTGTAGATCCATTCTTTGAGAATGAATTGATGCTTGTCTTCATCTGTTCCAGTTGAACAAATATTCATGGAAATCAACTTTTTTTTTTTTTTTTTTTTTTTTTTTTTTTGTGAATGTGAGTGACTTAAAGAGAAATTATTGCAAATGAATGAGATTTCCAACAATCAAATACACTTAGGTCCCGTTCTACTGGCACCACTTGATGACGTGTTTTCTAACTGCCTGTTCGTTTTATATTCTCGCAAGACTTTTCGGAGCCAATACCTTTTCTCAAGAAAATTATGAAATGATTTTCTTACCATGTTTTTGAATCTATCTGCTATAAAGGCAAATTCCGTATGATGGCACTCCCTGAGGATGCTGTTGAATCAGGAATCGACTGTATTTATGTTGCTCTCCAAACCATTATGCTTGATGGTAAGTAGTTGAAAAAAAACACACCTCAGCATTTCTAATGGACCTGTTAAGAAATACATTTCCCTTCGTGTTTCTTTCTGCCGGTTTCATTTGTTATGCTCACAAGTCATCTGAATTTTTGTGTCACACGTGCATTCCTTTTAATTTACTTTTTATGACTGAAGAAATGCACGATTGAATATGTATCACAAAAAAATAACTACCACTCTCCCATGATGGCGATATGAAAATTGTGTGATAGTGTCTATTTCCAAATTTGACACTTTTCCTATGGCTGTATTGGGTAAGTCTCTGGGACAAAGCTCAGATTATGTCCAAATCTGGCAACTTTGCTCTAACTGCTGCTTTTCCTTCTCCTCCTATTGAATGTGAAAAGAGGTAGGTAAAGGTGGGTTTCAGCCTTTCATTATATTTGTGATTGGAATGTCTCCACTGCAGAACAAAATAACTGTTTGTAATAAGAACAGGGAATGACATGAACTGTAAGTATTTGGTTTTGTTTCTCTTCTCTTCCATTATCACAAGACGTTCATTCAGATTATTTATTTATTTATTTTATTCTATGTATTTTATTCATTTAGAAATGCAGAAGAAGCTTCTTTATGTGATCATTTAGGGGCAGGGTCTCTTTGCTTAACTTACTGATAACGTTAGGCAAAGGGGTACTTTGCAGGGAAATGGATCCAGAGATATTGGTTTATTTTGGGGGATTTATCTCTGAACTCATCTTCCCACAAAGTACCAACAAAAGGTATAAAAATTAGAACAATTTGCATCCATCGTTATTGTTTACATTGTTATATTATCAACAACTTCATAAAAGTTTGTTATTGATGTAAATATTTATAATGGGGTTCAACTGATTTTAATAACATTATCAGTGATTATATTTAACTGCTTCTGCTAATAAAATTCAACCATGTGTTTATTCAGTATTTCATTTGGTTTCATTCTTAAGTTCTATTCTTTTAAATAAAGGAATGATGTATTATTAAATTTGGAAACTATTGATTAACATCTGAAATAGTCTTTTCAGACTCCATTTCATAGTCTTTGAGCAAACAATGTGGTCTGTTGCAGGAAGAGCTTTTCCAGTAATTGTAATGAACATTGTTTTCATCACAGAGTTCCATTTCCTTTACTGTCGCTTGGAAATTGTGTACTACTAAGTGCGGCATCTAGTGGTTTATGAATGAATATTGGCAGTTACAACTCTCTCTCTCTCTCTCTGTGTCTATTAAAAAAATTTACTAATTTTTCTTCAATTCTTTGTTAGCTCTTTTAACCATCAGTTCATAATTTTTATTCTTTCAGGCCTGACAATGCCGTTGTTGGTGACGTACTTGTCCTTACCAAGCCGCTTGGCACTCAGGTGGCAGTGAATGCACATCAATGGTTAGATCAACCAGAACGAATGTCCAGATTGAAAATGGTTGTTAGTGAAGACGACATAAGAAAGGCTTATCACAGAGCAATGTGTAGTATGTCGCGCTTGAATAGAACTGGTTAGTAATCTCTTTGTCATACACTCACATAGTAGTTCCCAACCTTTTCATTAGCGTGGACCTCCTTTATTTAAATGGATTTTCTGACAGATCCCTGGTCTTTGAATGATCTGCCTTCTTTGCAAGCTTGCAGATCTCGAAGGGTGGGAAACTCTGTACTAATGGTATTGCAATGAACCAAGTAGAAAATAGTTTCAGACTTTCCTGATAGGTTCTATTTACTATAAAGTTTATTTTGGTGTTGGAATGAAACATTTTCAAGCAGATTTGGGATTAGGATATCTCTTTTTTTTTTTTTTTTATTTGATAAGCATATTTCAATATCTGGTTTTAGTAGATCCTTCCCACTCTGAAGATTAAAAACAGATTATTTTTTTTTTTTTTTCTAACTCCAATGACTGTTTCTGTTGAAAAATCATAACAATTGAGCAACCTTAATATCAAAATTTTGAAGTCCTGTGGAAGTGGGGAAATTTCATTAGAGAATGAATCTGGTGAGAATAAATTCTATTTATGACATCACTTTGTGTTTTCCATTGGAACATATCTAGAATAGAGGGAGGAAATGCCTAGTTTCTTGAATCTAGGTGTTATTAATAAACGTGTCAAAATAATGCCCCCCTTAAGCCCCCCCCCCATTCTGTCAAGGTCATTAGCTGCTTGATGCATTCTCCTTTTCCAAATTTATATAATCAAACTTACATACTTGATGCTTAAAATTTCAACATTGGGAACTCTGTCAGAGTTCAAATTGTGGGGGTTTCACTTGATTGTATGTGTTGGTTTTCTTCAGTGTGACAAATAGAAACCCCTTTGATAATATTAGGAACTTGAAAAAAAATTTTATCTTGATCAAGTTTGACAATTTCATTTTCAATCTTTGTCTCTAGGATTTAGTTCTGATGGTTCAGTGCATTTTTCCTAATATATATTTTTTTTTTTTTTGGTCAGGAATCGTCCATCAAACAAAACTGTTACCAATACTGTCAATATTGGTTTCTTTCAATGTATACTCCATTCTGCCTGGGTGTGTAATATATATATGTGTGTGTGTGTGTGTGTGTGTGTGTGTGTGTGGAATACCTACACATGGCACCAAATAACTTATTAGAATGCATTTGTATTAGTCTTTTGGGAAACGTTTAAATTCAGACATTTCTAGTGAAAAAAAGGAGAGAAGTATCTTATTCATTGATCACCTCCCCCCACCACCACCACGTGGCATGCTGCTAAAAGATTATGGTCACGTAGATTTTCTTGTTGGATGATTTCATTATTGGAATACCAAGGATATTGAAGTATTCTATTTTCTACATAATTGATTAAAACTTGTCAAAATGAGAATTATGATTTATTAAATTTAACCTGGTCTAACACATGAACCACACAACCTGATTCATGTACTGTTTTAAATAAAGACATTTTCTTTATCATTAGACTCGATTTGCAATTAAATCCTGATTGATTTGCACAATTATTAAAATAAAACTATCTCTCTACTACTATTTTTTTCCCTTTCTCTGTCTGAATAAATTAATTTGAATATATAGCAATAAGACTTACATCTGGTAAATAAGTTTGATTAATAAACTGGTGTTTAGCATTTCTGCTCAACATTTTCAGTTTTTTTCAATCTTCATAGATAGCATTCCTGGGTCACAACTGTGCAATGTGAAGATCTTTGTTTTTCTAGCTTCCCTCTATGTACACTGATGTTGAAGTTCATAATTGTCTGCCACATTCTTCAAGACAGACCATCATAATTAGTGCTGAAATGAAGAGAAAATCATAGTGGGCTAATATGGCAGGAAGATAGAAATTAATATAAAGGATTTTTGTTTTTTTTTCTCCCTGAGATACACATGTAGTGAGTGTCTAGAGTTCTTCTTAGTGAGACATGAACAGGAAAGAGGTGATTAGTTCTATTTGACAACTGAAATATTTTTGCCTAATCTATTTCCTTTTTTTTACAGTTTGTGTGACCTGATTCAGTGGTGATATTGCTTTTTTGTATTTAGCCACCATTTTGAGAGCCAAATTTAATGTTTTGAAAATAGGGGTCCATGCTCAAACTGTTATAAGCAATGTGGCATCATATCTGGTCTACAGTGTATATAAAGGGCTCCGTGACAGAATG
Source organism: Thysanoteuthis rhombus (assembly GCA_963457665.1). Classification (NCBI taxonomy): domain Eukaryota; kingdom Metazoa; phylum Mollusca; class Cephalopoda; order Oegopsida; family Thysanoteuthidae; genus Thysanoteuthis; species Thysanoteuthis major. Next base: position 1,664,607 of record OY735238.1, on the reverse strand, counting down.
CATTATATCTTAATTTCTTACATCCTTCAAGTATCAAATTTTCTCTTAATCCATAGGAATGCTTAAATTGTGTTTTGCATCAAAAAGAAAAGCAAATATTGATTGAGTGAAGAAACATCCCGGGGAGGGGGGGGTAACTCATTTTGTTACAGTCGGCAGCATTAAGTGTTCTATCATGGAGCCTTCATATGTAACTACATGACTTAGTTTCCCAGCTTATTGCTCTCAAGGTCATTCAGGTTGATTAGAAATAGTTTTGTATTTAGTGTTGGCAAATTATAAACATTCATGTGATTTTTTTTTTTTTTTTTTTTTTTCTCTCTCAAGAGTAGCATTGAAAGTGTTGAGATACTCCCTGATGGTTGTTTTATTTATTTAAAAAAACTTGCCTTTTTTCTTTCAGCTGCTCGACTGATGCATAAGTACAATGCCCATGGTGCTACTGATGTCACTGGTTTTGGGCTGATCGGGCATGCCAAAAACTTGGCTAAAATTCAAAAGAATGAAGTCAGTTTTGTCATCCACAACTTGCCAATAATAGCCAAGATGGCTGCTGTGAGCAAAGCTTGCGGTAATATGTTTGGATTGCTGCAGGGACAATCAGCAGAGACATCTGGTGAGTTTTACTACCTTCCTCATTCTTTCGCCAACTCGTGAGGGTAGGAATAAAGGCTAAAATGTGAATTATGGCGTGTTTGAAATTTTGAAGACTAAGGTCACCAGACATTGACATCAATAAGCACTTCAATAACGATATTATTTTCATTGTTGTCATGCTATTATTGAAGACATATCTTATAGGAATGAATTAAAATTCTATCTATAATTGGAGTAATTAGTATACTACTGCAACTACTGCATGTTTAATTTGTATAGTTTTGCATAATTTGTTGGTTTTTTCCTTTCTTTTTGTATTGATAGTATATAAATGGAGACTAAATAAGATCAGAATATAATTTATATATCTGTCACTTATTGACTGGTTTATTCTATAGATGTTATTTTGAATCATTCCTTTAAGAAATCTTATGACAATGAGTATTGTTATTGTACTGCTTATGAATGACACTGTTTGGTGATCTCATAGTTTAGTGTTCCAATTTTGATTACGACACAATTCTCCTCTTACCAAATAAAGATCTCTGAATGTCTTCTGTTCCAAATTCATAAAGACTTGTTTGCCAATATTCTTTTACCTTTTCAGAGATATGTTCTTAAAGTGATTCGATAGTTGTGAAGACATTTTATTCATGTGAGATGATAGAGGGAAGGCCTTGTTTGCAGTAACGAGGGAGCTACTCTTTATGTAATGACCTATTATTAAAATCAGTCAGTCCAAAATGCTTTATTTGAAATGAATTGAAAATGATAATAAAAAATGAATTTCATATCTTATATAATGTGAAGTTGTTTAATAACAATGACTTCAATAATGAATTCATGAAAATGAATGTGAATTGTTCCAATGTATTATGTTCTGCTTGATGTTACCAGCTGATTATTGTTAGCTAAGAGACCCTGTCACAAACTGATCACAATAAGTGGCTCCCTATATTTTCTGTTGATATTGTGATAAATGATTGATCTAGGTGAGGATTTGCAAGAAAATCCTGTTTCCTGGGCCCTTAGATTATCTTGTAATTCTCCATCGACTCATGATTTTATCAGAAATATTTTTTTCTAGTTTTTTTAGTATATATCTCTAACCAGGACCACAACTCATTTTCTTTTTGTCTTTGCTATGCTTTGTATTGTCAAGGAAAACTAACTAATGAATCTGTTGATGGATTTTATGGCGATTATCTTTTCTGCCTTGAATTTAAAACCTTCCTGCTTAAGATTTTGCTACAGTATGTCTGGGCACCTCAGGAGGGTATTTTCTTCTTCATAAATTTTAGAATTTAGTTTGATGGTAGTTTTGCCTCTGAAAAAATTGTCCATGTTTTAAATTCAATACCGAAAAGGTAACAATTACTTATATACGTTCTTGGTACAATCTAACCACATGATTGTAAATGCAGTAATTTTCTGATTTGGGGTGCAGTGGAAAAAAAAAATCCTTGTAATAATTAGGGATGGCGGGCCACAATTATGCATCAGGAGACTGGTGCCAAAGCATTGAATTACCTCCCTTGGATATATTTCAGGCTCGAATGTGTATGGTCACTGTTTCTGTTTCCATTGAATTGCTAAGTCTTGAGAATCATTCTTTTTTTTTTTTTTTTTGTCTTTTCCTCTAATTAGAGGTGTAAGGGTGATGTCTTCTGAATTGAGTTAGGTTCATGTAAGACTGTCTAGCTTTGTCAACTTTGATGACTCACAGTTATCAACTGGAGAGAAAGACATGAAATTGCATCCTGATGACCTTGTAAAATTGATAACATCTAACTTTGATCTTTTTTGTATAGCTTTCATCTGTTCTTTTTCTTTTTCCCCCAGGTGGTTTGCTAATTGCCCTTCCTCGTGAGCAGGCTGCAGCCTACTGCAAGGATATAGAGAAGCAAGAAGGAAACCAGGCTTGGATTATTGGAATTGTGGAGAAAGGCAATCGATCAGCCCGCATTATTGACAAGCCTCGGACAATAGAGGTACCAGCAAAGGAAAAGGAGGGAGAGTTATGGTAAATCCAAGCCACCATCCATTACCTCCTCAGTTTTCTCAGTTCTACCAATGGTTATGTGGACCAACGGGCAGGTGGGGAGGATTTGTGATCAGCTAGACGTTGGGACTGATAGGTGCCCCTCCTCCCATCCCCTACCCCCACCCCAGGTGAACAATAACAGCGACACTAATTTTAGTTGCACTATTAATAGCTATGATGATGCTTTTGATTGAATAGGAATTTTGATACCCTGGAAATGAGCAGATTTAGATACAGGGTTGCCTAATTGGGCTGCGAAGAGAAATGATCCGAATTTTTTCTCAGAGACTTGTTCAACTCTGGCATTGAATTTTAGAATTCCAGTGAGCCTGGAGACCGTTTTTATACCAACTTCAAATCTTGTATCAGTTTTGAAGACTGGCATTGAACCTCTGCTTCCAGACTTGCTAGATTTCCAAACTTGACACTATTCCAATGCCTGTGTTGGGTAAGTCTGTGAGATGAAGTTTGTAGTCCAATCTGACAACCCTGTTTATGTTGTCATTTAAAATACTAACAACCAAGATGATTGACCCGGTTGTGAAACTTCTCATCATTTCTGTCTAGGTTTTTTTTTTTTTTTTTTTTTTTTCCCTCCTCTCTTTTCTCTCTTTAACGTGAGGCAATGTACTTTTAAATTAGAAATGTGCACATACTCATACACACCCCAAGCTTGTGTAGTGCAAAAGTTCATATTCATTTTATGTACACACTGGAGTGTCGGGAGATAAACACACTTACGCTTCTTCTCTGTAGAGTAATTCTATTCATGCATGATCACTTTCTGCATATGCTTTGAGGAAAAAATGTAAACACATTTATAGGAGAAAAAAACGTCAACGTCATGCACATATAATATTATTCTCCATTGTCAAACTTAATGGCTTCAACATACATTCATGTAATATATATATATATATATATATATATATATATATATATATATATATATACACTCTAATTGTGGCTTTTGAATAACATAACTGGGCTTCTGCAAGTTGAACTACAGCATAAATTTGCTGACTACATGTTCAATGTCAATGTATACCATGTGGTTTACATTATATATTCCCAGTCTTATTTACCACATCTCCAAGTTTGTTTTTCTTTTTTTTGCATCGATATAAAATAAACTTTTGCTAGTATTCGGTTATTTTAGAATGAAGAAATTATTGACCCCATCAAACCCCTTCAATCTTGATGCCCATATTTAATTGTCATGTTTGTTACACTTTGCTTTTACAGTGTGTCCATGAAGTCTGTAATCTATTTTGATACTGTTTCAACAAAAATAGATGGGGAATTTATGGACACTGTATTTATTGTTTAGTCCTTTTTATTTCAATCTTCAAATTGGTTCCCTAATTCGCTTGCCAGTCTGACTTCTCCAGATTGGGCCACGATGGCAGATTATCCGAGTTTTGCTGCCAAGACATACTTGATTTGGGCATTGAAATAGCATCTGATTTTTTAAAAAAAACAGGGAGCAGTTAGGGTTTCTGGGGGCTGGTATTGAATCACTTCCTCTGGACTCTGGACTCTGGACACAATTCTGATGTCAGTGTTGGGTAAGCTCGGATCATCTCCCTTTGTAAGCCCAATCTGGCAACCTTGTTCTACGATCACATTCCCCGCACCTGCTTCCAAATTTTTATGCCATCTCTGTTTCTGTTCAATTCCTCAGTTCAAAGTGGTTGTCCATGTAAAAATTGGTTGAACAGGTTTTTAAAAATATATATATATATGTATATGTATATGTATATATATATATGTATATGTATATATATATCCCCCCCCCCACAATGTATCAGCAGCTGATGAAATTGTCAGGTTCTTCACCTTGCAGCCACTTAAAGAAAAAAAACAAACCAAAAAAATGTATTTTCACAGTACATTACTATTATTATTATTATTATTATTATTGTCCATTCCATAAAATTTTAAAAAAATATACACATGAAAATTGAAACAGCCCAATTACTATTTTATTTTTATTAAGAGATAAAGAAAAAAATAACCTCCATTTCTACTTTGGTATTGAAACAGCATTCCACTAACTTTGTTGGTTTTTGTTTTAACAGGAAAGATATTTTTTGCTTTGGAAATCTAGGTAAATGTTTAGAACAATTTGAAACCTTTCTACTCCCTCTGTCCCATGATAGTTACATTAAATGTATTGAATACATATTTTAATGTATCAACTATTAGGGGACCGGTAGTATCTAAAAAGAAAAAAAAAAAAAAATTTTAAACATTTGCTTCTTTAGTGCCGTAAATTGGATTGATGATTTTTTTTTTTTTCCTCTCCTTCTACCCCTTCCCAATTAAAAATGAATTTATCATTTTCCAAATTCAAAAGATGCAACGAAAAATTTATTCTTACAAAATCTTGGAACCATCTAGGAAAATCTTATTTTTCATTTATATAGGAATGGAATTTTTTAGGTTTAAAAAAAAAAAGAAAAAAAAAAATCATAAAAAAAACCTGAAGAACTAACATTGTTAGAATTTTTTTTTTTTTTTTCTTTGTAAAGATTAGTATTTTTTTCCTCTCCATATTTTTTTTTTTTTTTCTTCTTTTTTTAAATTTGGGCTGTATACTAACAGGCCACTGGTGTTCATTGGTGGTTTGTATATTAGATAAGTAATATGGCTGAGAAGTGCGGTCTGGTTTGCTGAGGACCTTGAGCAAGTCCTTAATGGTGAACCTATGGCTAACCTCTCACAGGGAAGACTGGTTGGCAAAGGTCTGGTTGTCATCTCTATGAAACTATACTGGGAATTCCTACAAGAACCAGTAATGTGGAAGCCTCGATGATGACCTCACAGCCAACTTTTCTTCTGGATTTTATGATTTGGAATCATTGATTAATAAATTGGCCTGTTTCTACCATTCGACAAACAGTTTTGTTTTCATTCTTGTTCCTAATTTTTTTTCTCTTTTCTTCCTTATTCCATCTGCTGACCAAGTTGAAGAGGTATATATGTATTTGGTTATGGCTTTCTGTCCACTTGATCTCTCCAAGGGTATGGATTTTTGTGACAGTATGTGGAAGGTAAGGAAGAGGTGGTTTAATTTTAAGGCAGATCCAGAAGTTCTGTTTTTAATCCATACAATTCTTTATATGCTCATGTCTGTCCACACACGATATCTCCAGGAGTTCTCACAATATTTCATAAAAATTTTGTGGAAGAGTAGATAATAAGTGACTAAATTTTTGAGTGAATCTATGCACAATTACTTTCTTTCTGACAATAACATGCACTCCCTGAGTAGTTTTTAGTTCCATATGAGATTGTAGTGGCACTCTCTTAAACAGTTAAAAGGTGGAAATATAGAATTTCATTTTGTAAAGTTGGGAATATGATAGGTTAAACACTTATATTTGGTGTTCATTCAAGAATTATTTTTTCTTTTCTTTTTTTCTTTTTTTTTTTTTTTTTTTTTTTCTCTTTTCACCTGGGTAATGAGTGTTTTTATCTTTATTTATTTATTTATCTATTTATTTCTTCTTTCAAATTCTCTTTAAATTTTGTTGTGCTCAAAACAGTGATAATTTGAAATCTACTCATCTCCAATTAGTCAACGGGTGAATTTTCACTTTTATAATCACATAAAGTAAGAAAAACAATTGCATATGAATATCACTTTCATGGCCACAAAAGCAAAGTTTGAAGGGAACAATAGGAAATCAGAAAATAACCCCCATTACCCAGGAACAAAAGTCGCGTTGCTGTATGTAATGAAAGGCTACAGATTAATTCAATTCTAGTTTGATGAACTTGAATGATTGAAAATGTTGATGTCTTCTACAAAATCTGTATATGAATACTAAGCTTATCTGATAACAGAGTTAATAGTTGGTAACTCAGAGCTTTCAATGTGTTACTCCTTCCAACTTCTGATCTCATTTTCTCTACAGATAGTTTGTATTAATCTTATAAAAAAAAAACCCAGACACGTCCAATTGTTTCATTTTGTTCACTATTCGGTTGGCACAAATAATCGCAGTTTTTATTATTGTAAATTTTGGTTCCAAGTTAAATAACTTTATTCCAAAAAATATTTCTTCGGAATTTACCATTTTCCTAAAGTGAATTTTGCTCTATTCATTCAAGCTGAGCATTATATTTTTCACTATTCTGGTTTATTTGAGGTTGTCGAATCAGAGGGTGGAGCCAAGTTGAAGCAATTTTGTTTTATGGGTTCAAAATGGAATATGGGGCCGTGGTAATTGCTTGTAATATTAACCAATTATCTGGCCAGGGTTTAGTCAATGTACGTTCAGCTCAATATTGGCTTCAAAAATTCCAAAATGAAGACATGAGTCTTGCAATCAATGTCTTTTTTGATTGACGACATCCAATTGAGGGCCGTTATTTAGGTTGGCACAAGCAAAACAACTGTGGAGGTTGCAGGGGAACTACCATTTAACAGTTGTTCAGTGTTTGAACTATATTGGAAAAGCTTGACAAGTTACGTGAATGTCCTTGTAGAAATTGAACAAAGTACATTTTGATTAGGGTTTCCAGATGCTAAAACGAAGGACTATCTATTCAGAAAACAATAGAAATGAAGGACATTCCAAAATCAAAGTCAAAATGTGCTTCTTGTTTATTGGTTTGTTAATAATAAATGAAAAAATTTTTTATCATTAAAAAAAAAAAAAAAAAAAGTTCGACAATACATATACCGTCTCTGGTTGTAGTCGTGTGAGGATGATTCACCTGAAGGTCTGTACCAGGTTTCATATCAGTCCAACATGATACATCCAAGAAAATTGATATTTAACATCACTAATTGTAACAGCAGGAAGTTGATGGTTGGTTTGGTCTGGACTGGGGTTGCCAATTTAGATGAGATTTATAAAATCAAAATCAACATCTCAATTGGCAACACTGGACTTGAAACAAGACTAATTTAAAAACATCTAAATATTGTCAGTATGACTCACCAATTTGAAAAAACATCTCAATTGGGAAACCTGGCTTGACTAGGTTTCATATTGATACTAACATGTTGGAGGCCTGACCTACCGTAAAGCGTCTTTTAAAGATGTATTGATACATCTAAAAACCTGAAAATAATCTAACCCATTGCTGATTCTACCTATTTAGGTGTACTTCTCAAAGCTGGCTATTCTTGACAAAAACTCTTTTTCTGAATAGATAAAATCTATGCACCTCCTGACCTGCATGAGATTGGTTCATAAGTTGTCAGTTGTGTAGAGGTTCCCTACTTCCGGGCAGGTTTGTGCACCGTGATTGATATCCGATCTGTGTGTAAAGCAGTGTCAACCAAAAAAGGACTTGTATACATTAGGTTCTGCTTAATATGACCAACGATTATTGCAACCAGCCAGGCAATCAGACCCATTTTTATAAGAAAAAAAAAATTCAAACGTGTTATGTAATCATGGCTAATTTGCTCTTATTTCGGCCAATGTGCCGTTAATTTGGTAGCACTGCTTTTGATCTGATTTTTTTTTTTAATATAAAATCTGATAGTATTACTGCAAATATATATTTCAGTTCTCAAAACAACTCTTAGATATTTAAAAAATATTTTTTGCTTTTGACTTGAGCTTCTTATTCTAAGTTGTTCCCCTAGAATGATGTAAATTTGAAAGAAAAAGTTGTTGTTCTTCAATCATACCAGCTGGTTATTGTGTCCCAAATTGTTGGTCCTGATGCAACGTGGTCCTCACTGGAATCCAATGTATTTCAACTGAAAAAAGAGTATGTGTCCTCTTTTTGGATACTTGGTTTGCAATCTCTAATCTGTCTGAAGACCAAAGTTCATATTTTGTACTAAAACTTGACCTGACACGACCCATGCTCACAAAACTTTAGTTTTGTGGTTTGCGCTAAAGACAATGGTCACCATGGCAACAATGTTTTACTTAGAAATGAGAAGCATGTTCGTAATTTGATGGCCTGTCCCTACCTCCTTTTATTTATCATTTTGATTCTATATAAATAAACAAATATTATCAGTCAACATAGTTTTCAAGCTGGTTGGGTTGGCTGAATATCTATGGATGTATCAGGCTGCTCTGACTGAGCCAGATGGCTGAAAATTTAAACACTTACTCTTACTATGTCTTGAAAAAAATTTATCTATTTATTGATAGATTTCCAGTTGAAGGAGGGGGGGCAGTTTGCAATGTAAGTTTTGGCTAAATTGGTCCCTTGGTTTGCATCCAGCATTCACTTTTCTAATTGATCACCCCCAACATATACTGCTTATGGACACTAGTTACATGACAATTTATCGTCTTTATTTATCCTACTTCCTATGAATATCCGTAGAGTTTGTAAAAATATTATTCTTGACCTTGCTCATGAATGGGGTATTATTTAGTCTCTTGAAAAAGTGGATTTTAGTACGCGATAGTTTCTGATTCAGTGTTTATATACTACCAACCCAATTTCAGATTGCAAAATGCACCCAAGGATTTTTAGTAAGAGTTATAATAAACCCACGATTGTAACGAACTAATTACGCCATAGGTCAATTGAATTGAATGTTGCAAGGCAAAAGGGACTCCTTTCTTTTTTGTTTTTCTTTTCTCTTCAAATATTTTAATGCAAATATAACTCTAATTCATATTGTATTGAAATATAATACAAGTCAGTGAAGTTTGCTGAAAGAGAGCTTTCACCTCTAGTTGTTTGCCCCCATGTTGTTGAGATAAAGAATCTTCATCTACCGAGTCATTTGAAATGTGCAATATTGAAGGTTCTGGTGTTTATTTGGATGTGAATGGTTATTATGTATGAGCAGTCAGTGAAGTTGGCTTAAAGAAAGCCTTCATCATCAGTCGTTCAGTTAAGAAACAATTATCCAAAGTAGCAAAGTTTTTACTGAATGAACAGTCGAGATGTCCTTTAGAACCAAGAACCGTTATATCAGGGTCTTTCAAACCAAGGATTTATTGTACTGTTTTATAGTGAGTAATCAGTGATACAGGACGATGGGAAAATACCAATGTGACTGACCATTAATTTAATATGAATTATACATAATTTATAACAATAGATAGGACGTGACTGGAACCATCTGTCTACCCTTTTCCTTCTTAAATGGCAGGGTGATATTGTAAGATGTTTAGCCAAACCTTTTGTAATGTTGCTTTGTTTCGCCTAAGCATTAGTTTGTAAACTTTTATGAAAGAAAAAAGACCATCTCAAATGATGCAATTAGATGCTAATTCTTCATTGCAAAATGAAAATGTCACCAACAACAGATGTATCACACTAGATCAGTAGTTCCCCACCTTTTCATAGTCATTCACCACTTGTCAAGGAGATTACTAGTTTCCCCTGTTTTCATTCAAGTGAGTAGCAACAAATTCTGTTCTGTGTACAATCAGACAGCTTTATAAAAATTTGTCTCGTTTTATAATTGTAAAAAGGCTGTTGTGTATTTATTACACAAGAGAAAGCCAGTGAAAATGATTAGGAAATTTTGAAATTCAAATTTATTAACCCCCCACCCCCCCAGAAATTGTGCTACGGTTACTGATATACGCATTTATGTGATTTGTGTGTGTGTGTGTGTGTGTTTTTTGTTTTTTTTTAACTACTAGTTTGATTTGTGTCTATTAGTGAGAAACACATCCTCACTATCCTTGAGTTGGAGAATGTTCACCATAGCTTTTTTTTTACCCAATAGCCTTTTCTCTCCCCCCCCCCACTTGGACTCCCCCCCCCCCTTCCTTTGGGGAGAAATTCCTCTCTGTTCAGGAACTACTGCACTAGACTGATCACATAAGCTTTTCACTTAACTGGATCTTCAAATAGCCGTCCGTTTGACTAAATCAATTTTGATACAAAGCAGTTATCATGGAATCTTCAGTGAAAAACTAACAACCAATGGCTTGCAAGATAAGAATAGAACGGGTTTTCCTTGAGCAGTGATTTTTTTTTTTTTTTATTTTTTTTATTTTTTTTTATAACCTAACATGATCATAGCAAACCATCAGTAGTCAAGAACAGATTTGATCATTTATAAGAAAATGATGATAATGTCTTCATAATTTAAACAAACTAATAATTCGTTAATTTTAATACCAACAGTATTTTGTTGATCACGGGTTTCGAAAAGATTTTCAGAGTTTTGTGCATATTTGTTATTAATACACATAGAAACAAGATGTCATTGAAAAATATGCCATTCATTAAATAATGAGATTGGCAGTTTTACACTACAGAATTCAAGAGAGAATTTCAAACAGCCATTTGGGCCTTTAATGAAAAACATATTTATTTATTGCACCATTGAAATAAAGGAGTCCAATCTGCTCCATAAAAGCACTGGTAGAGTCCAAATGTATTCAAATGTTATTTTTGTATCCGTTATGGGAACGCTACCCCACAGCCCTGCAAAAACTCCCATGGCTGGCCTATGTTTGCTTTGTGGCCCATGGGTTGAAAATCACTGCCCCCAGAGACTTGATAGCTTGGCTAGAAAGCAGGTATTGTCACATCAGTATGTTGAAGACTAAATGGAAACTTAAATATTTGCTTTGAGAATTTTAGCTTCAAGGGTGGAAAGATGATGAATTCTTGGTTTGCTGGAGGTTATTTCAATTAAAGTAGGTTTGAAAAAAAGCGTTAACGCCAAGATCCAGTCAGGATGTCTTGCTTCAGAACAATCAGCAAACGGTTGAAATATATAGTTTGTGTTTTTTTTTTGTTTTTTTTTTTTTCAATTTTTATTCAAACCTTAAAATTCTTGAAAGAGTTATATATTTTCAGTAATTACGTTCCTAACCAGTATAACAATTTTCATTTTAATCAGTTGAGCATTTTCAGAGTTCCACTTTACATAAATAAACATCGAATACTTAAGTCACCATTTTTCAGTTCTTTTTAAGTTCAGCAAAATTGGTCAAGATTTGAAAAATTTTCCCTTAGGAATAACAAAGTTATCCAGTTTAGAAAATGACAACAACAGACAGACACCTTTGGCAAACAATAATCCCAGCTTTTTTCTGTCAGGAACAGAAAAACAAATACATTGCGATTTGTATTATTATACATGTGTGGTTGTATCATTTTTATTACATGAAACAAAACATTACATAATTTACAAATTTTACAAGTACGTATCAGGGAAGTCTCTCTGGTGATATCTTGATTTGAATTGAATTTTTTCAAATGAAGTATTGCCGGTTATTGATTTTTGATAATTTCTTTCGTCTTAACTGTAGTTGCTTCTCGTTGCAACTACTCAGACTACGTTAGCCTACAATTGTTAATGTACGAGCGATTATGGGAGGGGTGAATGAAAGGTACGTCTTAATGGTTTGATTTGATTTTCTGCTTGCCATAAGGTTCTTGTAGCCAAGGTGGCTCAGCAGCTGGTGTGGATTACCAGGCTTTCCATGGCCAAACAGATTGGAGTTGAAGTCTCACCAAGAGCTTATCCATGCTTTCAAGAATAGATGTTCTATTTAACTTGGCAATTATTGTTATAAAAGTAAGTTATCTATCAATTTTATCATAGAATAATTGGTGATAAATACTGTTTTAAATTGCTCAAATGTGGTATTTCTAAGATTATATGAATACTAACAAAATTATTTTGTAAAATCTTTGTACATTGAATTACGAATTAACTGAGTGGAAGCCTTGTTCGATTTTGTTTTTTTTTGTACAAGAACAAGAACAATCCGCACCAAAATTAGGGGTGTAAACCGATACATAAATCCACATTCCCCTACCGTGATTTGAAATCACGATCAACTGATTGCCGGGAGGCTGTTTTACTAACTGAGCAGAATTGACAAGTCTTGGATATTAATGGAAATTTGTCATACAGATATGCACTTGCTCGTTTCATTCTAAAAAATAAATACAAAAAAAAATTTTTTGTTTCTCCTTATTTTCTCTTGACTATCACTTCGTTTCTAGAAAGAGTTGTTTATATAGGTTTACAAATACTAAGTACGATATTGTAACTAAACCACCGGAAAATTTGACAAAACCAGCGACTATAAAAACACCATCAGCCACGGAAACAACGCGTGCAGTTGAAACACTGCACAAAGATTTTTATATACAATATATTTGGTGTCATCCTCTCTGATGGTGTCACCCGGTGCGGTCTGTAGTCTCTTCTAGTGACGTCACTGGTGATAACTGAGATTAAGACTCTTCAAATGAAGATGCTATCAGTGACAAGTCGAAGGCTGCTCTCAGTCTTTTTTTTCAAATAATTCTTCTGTACATTTAGTCACTCGGTGATATATGGTGTGAGGTTTTAGAGACACCCATCCATCATCTTTTGGAAGCAACGTTCTGCCTGATTGCACTCTTGTCGAATAACAGATGCTACAAACAAAAAAAGAAGGAAAACATTACATTTACGTTCAAAACGATAAAGACTTTCCCCAAACATTCAATAGAGGTATAATTAAGCTTGGCATAACAACGCAAATTCAGAGCACCCAGTGAGGATCAAAATCACTACACAGTGATGTATACTTATTGATGAGAAAACTTTACAACTCCAGAGCTACTAATACCGGAAGCTACAATACGTAAGTGTGTGCATCTGAGGCTTAGAGTCCTCAACCACAATCAGACTGTTCAAAGTTAGAAAATCAACAAGCAGCCTGATCAGCCTACAGTAAATGCAGCCACGAACCTGGAACAATGACTTCACTGTTGAGAGAAAGAAACTGATTCTTGAGAATAGATTTACTGTAAACAGCTTGGGTATGTTGAAAGAAATAATCTACACGAATGTTCGAGACAGTGTTTTCCGTTTACTGAAGACCATGCGCCCCTAATGACGAACAGAGACCTGGAGAACATTTTTCCGCAGTACCTCATTGTATAGAAGTTTGACTGCAGAATGGAATTCGCTGCCCCAGGGGTAGGTGTATGTAACCGTCAACACGATGTTCGTCGGGGGGGGGGGCTGCTACGTTCTTCGAATTTCACGTGATTTATCAAGAAGAATGTTGACTTAATAGAAGAAGTGTTTCACCACAAAAAAAAAAAAAAAGAAATGACTGAAGAGATGAAAATTCTCTATTTTAAGGAGGTTCTTGAATTCTTAGTCAATTAAATTATTTTATTTATTTCATACACAGTAATAATGGTCTGCTTGACTAACTCACTATTTACTTATGTCTATTAAAAAAAACCCATTTTTTTTTCGTTTTCGAAAATACTCCCCAATATAGGTTCTTAGTAGGGACTCCATTCGCAATATAAATTTATGCTAAATTCATCGCTTAGTTCGTGTCCAACAGCATTCTCACCGGGAAACCTGACTTGAAACAGTTGAGAGATTTGATTTCAATCGATTTAAAAACATAAAATACAAGCGTCATTATTGTCAGATCATGTGACCCTGAGTGAAAGTATTTTCAAGGTGAGAAGTATGTTATCAAAGGACACATTTCTACTAAATTTCTGGTAAATCTGACTCAAAACAGGTGAGAAACAATACGGGAACAAACCTAACGACGGACAGAGTTTCTTAAAAAGAGGCGGAGACACCTTTGAAAGAAATCAAAGGGAGAGAGAAGTTGAAGAGGGATGAAGACAAACTAAGAAGGTCGAGAGAGAGAGAGATAATGAAGAGAGAAGCAGTAAAGAGAGAAAGCAAGAGATATATTCCTAATTCCTCGAAAATGAATACAGTTAGCCTCAGAATTAATTTACAAAAACCCTAAGTTCAACGAGGCGTTCACCATCTGTGGTAGTAGTATCAGGGAGGAGGAAGAAGAGGAGCTTTTCTCTGAGTCAATTGATTTTCAATCATGTAAAATATTGCCTTACGGAAATATTCTGTGAATACTATTGTCAAAAAAATTGTAAATGGCCAATTTTGGCTTTTTTAAAATACAGAAATGCGGACTTCGTACTTTCTGTATGACATCATAGCAGCTAATAAAAAATTGATACTAGATGTTCTTTAAATGACGTCTTCATGTATGATTAAC
>OY735238.1:1612500-1645000 GCA_963457665.1 Thysanoteuthis rhombus | reverse complement strand
GGTCGGACCATTTTCCTCGTTTATATGCCAACGTTTCTATGTATTCATTCTTTCACGACAAGAATCGCACATTTTAAATACTTTTGTAATCAGTGCTAAATACATATGATTTATCCATAAGAATATAAATTCACGTATTGTATACAATGTACTTATAAGTTACGGAACAAAGAATTAGTACGGCTTATAAAGAAAGTAAAAATAAGCAATGTTATTCAATATATATAAGACAATAGATTTTAGTACTGTAATAAGAAACAGTAAATGCAATATATTTGGCTCTACCAGGGGAAGTGCCCCCTGCCCCCTCTGATCTGGCATATCAACGCCCTAGCTTCGGTTTAACTAATCATTGGTGCTCTAACAAGTGTCATGTCACTGTTTATCCAACGTCTAATTATGAGCCTGGCGTAAGGGAGGTTCAGTCAGCTGCCCGTAAATTGTATGTTGTATAACTAAACCAAGCGAACGGATACATCGTTCGGTACTAGGGAAATCTTCTTTCTTTTATAATCACGGATAATGTTATCAAAGGATTACTGTTAACAAAATCAGTCGTCCTCTGCCCAGTGGAATGGACGCACACGTACACCAGAGACATAGCACAAGATGAATATGTGTGTTGTGTGATAGAGGAAGTATTCAACATGTTCATTAAGACCCATTTTGTTAAAGTCAGAGGTTGGTGTTGAGTTGGGTTTTCCACCGTAGCTACAAGAACAACAACAAGAACAAGAACTATTCTCCCTTAATTTAGGAGAGCAAACTCTTCATTGTTTGCCCCGTCACTTTAAACCAAAACGATATCCAAATTAAAATTCCGTTAGCGTGATCCACAAGTGACCGATAGGCTACTCTCTTATCGACTGAGCCAAACTGACAAGTCTCACATATCTACGAAAATGTATGTTACGAATACGCACGGGCTCATTTCATTCAGGTAAATAAATACATTCATTCTAAAAGCATGCCTTTTGCTCTGAGCCACAAGGCAGAAACTGAGTCGAGGTCAGTGCAGTAAAATCCGGGAGATTATCATTTCTGTACACGAAGTTTGCGAGTAGATCGGAGGGGGCTTTTTGAGGGGTGGGACGCTTTGTGACCCCCCCCTACACCTAAGAGCGTTTTGATTTTTGGCCCTTGTATACGCTTGGAGAAGGCTATTTCAGCACTTGGACAAAAGGCACACAACACAACACAACACGAATCATCGCAATTTATCGAATCCAGGGGGCGCACGAACTAAGAAGGAACATTCTAAGTAGTTCACAAAATTGAAATGGGGGGGAGGGATAAGGTGTCCTGAATTTTTTTTTCCTCGAACGACAACGCGAGAGTTAAAGAGGTCTCAACAAGGATCGTCGGTGGAAAGTGACAGACAAAGAATATTGCGAGAGAACCATGTAAAAGGCGGGAGACTTGGCAGGTCTGACATGTGCATCAGAGAAAGGATGTCACGAAACGCCGCTAGACGTCGCATGTGAGTCATGTGGAATGTGTTAGCTAGTCGAATGAATTTGTATAGAATTGATAGAATCAGTTGCAATCTCGCCTGGACTCGATCCGAAAGCCGGTTATGTAAATAGCGCTATTTCTCGTGAAACTGGAATCCTCATTTTGCACCAGTCAAATGCTGGCAAATAAGGCTGGAGGGTGTTGCTCTACAAACAGATTAAAATTCCATCTTTTGATGGGGGGGAGGAGGGGGGACAAGCATGGCTGCTGCAGGGTCAAACTCCACCCCTACTTCTATTCCGACTGAAGATGATTTCTGACACTTTTGTACTGTATACGTGATGTTTTTCAAAAAATACATAAAAATGTATATTTTTCGTACAAAGGTATTTATTTATGAGAATCGAATACCCCCCTCCCCTTGTATCTGTCTGACAAAGTTTCGTTACTTTTCGAGACTTGTCAATCTAGTTCAGTCAGTGGGACAGTCTCCTACTAATCAGTTGGTCGTGAGTTCAAATGTGGGTTTTGCATATTCGTTTAGATCTCTAATTTTGGTGAGGGTTGTTGTCACGGTAGAAAAACAAAGCCAATCTCCAGATTTTGCACTGGAGTTCGGCAAAGAATTATGACACTATGAAACAATTGATTTTTTGAAGCCACTTTCACTCTGTCTGTCTGTCACTCTCACTCTCTCTCTCTCTCTTTTTCTCCCTCTCTCTCTCTCTCTGTAGGTGGGTGCGTGCGTTCGTACATACTTGAACGTATGTGACTGACCCACCGACATCCATGCAAAGGGAGTCGCTTATTGTGATCACTTTGGGACAGGGTCTTCTAGATAACAATAACTGATTGATAACATTAGGCAAAGGATATAAAGAAATTGGAACAATTCACATTTATTCTAAGTTCATTGTTATAAGCAACTTTACCTTATGAAATGTTTAATAATGATAATAATAATAAAAAGATAACTATTTTTGATCCATTTTTAAGAAAGAGTTTGGGGCTGAGTGATTTAGATAACAATAACCGTTTGATAATAATATCCATGATTGTAATAAGCGGCTTTCTATCAGACACTTCATCCTATTGATTAGTGTCTACATTATTCTCCGGGACTTCTTCAGGTGTGTGTATATTTTGAAAGATTACTTACCCTCTTTTTTTCTCTTAACTCAAGAACAGTCTGAAGGCAAAATCACGTCTCAACTCGTAGTGGGGGCATTGGTATCGTCTCGTAGAGCCAAAATGTGTATTTTTTCTTCGAAGACGTTGTTCGGCCTACAACGACAAGACGAGACCTTTTATAATTATTTTTTCACCACAATAGAAACATTTAAAAAAAAGGAAGAACAAAACAAAACGAAACGAAACAAAACGAAACGAAATTTAGTCATCCAATAGAAACTGTCATGTGACCAACGTATAATGGCAGCATGCAGTGCAGGGAGTGATCAATCGAAAAAATTGGAGAAAAAAAAAAGGGTATGATCAACGAATAGGTTACTTCTACTCGCATTTTGTTGTCTGAATTCTAAAATTTAAAAAAAAACAACAAAACAGCAACAACAACAATAAAAGAAGCGTGAACGGGCACACTAACAAGGGATCAATTTAACAGAAACTTACATTGCAAATTGACCCCCAGCATTTATACTAAAACCCTATTTAGGGGGAATTTAAGAAAAAGAAAACGAAATTGTTTTGTAGACATGAATAAGAGTGAATTTATCTCTTTTGGTACCACGCGATCCGTACGCGTGATACATACATACATAGCCAGCCAGACCACCAGTAAAACTGGTAGAAACCTATGTTGACAGTTTTGGTTCACAGTTTCCAACAGAATAAACAGTAATTAATAGATAGTAGGTGTGGGTAGCCTAACGGTTACCAGCACGGAAAATGGCCGAGTTCAGCCTCTTGTTTCGACAGTTTGCATTCACTTTGCACGAATGCCCTAGGGAAGGGCGTAAATAAATCTCTCCCCCTCCCAGTTATGGGTAAATAGCACTGCAGACAGGGATCTTCAGTCTTGGTTGGCAGTCAGTCTACGAGACGAGCAACTCTGAATTTAAGCCTGGAAAGTCTGACCCTTCGTAGGAGGCTGGCAAAAGAGAATCGAGAGAAAGAAAGTGTGGGAAGACCAAATATAGAATGGGAGTGAAAGAGGAAGGAAGAAAGATACAGCACCTATGAGAAAGAGTGAGGAAAATGAGAGAGTGAGAGACAGGGAGAGACTTGTGGCAGTTTTTATGATGCATCCTCCCGATAGTCACCTATGGAGCTGAAACATAGAACCTAACCAAAAGACAAACCTGCAAAGCGAGAAGCATGCAACGTGAACATGAAAGAACCATGCTCAACCTCACATGGAGATATCACAAGGCAGCACAGTATATCAGACAAAAGATAGGAGTCCAATACATCATAGAATCCATGAGAAAACTCAAATGGCAATGGGCAGGCCGTGTTACAAGAATGGCCGACAACCGATGGACATCACGACTCACAACAGGGATTCCCAGAGGTTACATGCGCAACTGAGAACGGCAAAATACAAGATGGAGAGACGAACTAAACAAATTCAGAGAGTATTGGCTCCGCAACGCCCACGATAGAGAGATGTGGCGAATCCTGGGGAAGGTCTATGTCCAACGACAGACCTTGAAAGACTGATGATGATGATGATGATGATGATGATGATGATGATGAAAGATAAAAATCTCCCGGCTTCTTTCTTTTGTTTATTTCCATTTCTTTCATTTCCTTTCTTTGTTTCTTTTTTCTTTTTCTTTTTTTTTTTTTGCTTTCTCACTCCCTTCCTTCCTTTGCCTCATTTTGTTTTGTTTCGTTTCGTTTCGTTTTTTTCCTTCCTTCATTTCTTTCTTTCTTTCTTTCTTTTTTCTTTTCTTGTGAAATACTTCAAATTCTTTGGAGCGAATTAACAAAAACAAAACAAGCATAACAAACAAACGAAAAACAAATCACGAACCCAAAGTGTTTTGTGGACTCACCTGTGGCTAAAGATACAATAGAACCGAGAATGAGAACTAGAAGGACGGCAAACAGAGCGTACCACAGGTAAGAAATCACATAGAACCCGTTTATGCCAGTCCTGCGAAGAAACAATAGATGCAAATCAGAAAAAGAAAAAATTATAAACCCGTACATGAATACATAAATATATGCATACATACATAGATACGATTATAAATTGCGTTATATTATTAAAGCTCTTATTTGGAATGATCACCCTTTATTACAAGGTGAATGTATCCTTTGGACTAGACAACATGAATCGAATAAACAATTGGAGAAAATGGGGCTGCTTTCAGTCAGATCATATATCGATTTCTTAATAACATACATAGATATATACATAATCTTGGTCTTGTGCTAGGTTAGTGATGACGAACCGGTGTTGACAAGCAGCAAGCTTTTAGATAACACGCCATAGACTTTGAAGAGAGAACTTCTTAAATTCCATTTTATAACCAAAATTTTATCAGTACATTTTGAAATTTCAACTTATGCTTCATTAAACACCTAGTTTTATAAATTCATTAGAAAAATACACCGTTTATCTATCAGCATTTATCTGAAACTAAAATACAAATACACACATAAGTGACATTCTGATAACAGAATTATTCCATAAATTGAAATTTCGACACACTGTCGCCAGAAAGATTAGCCATCATCGTGCTGTGTAAATATCAATGGAGTTGTATTTACGTGGCACAATGGTTTCCAAACCTTTTTTTCTCTTGGTCTCACTTCCAGGATAATAATTTGCGTAAACCACATCCAATCCCTTATTGATATAAAATGCATTCAAAAACAGAAAGAAAACAGATCGTAGATCACAGCTTTATTAAATGTTCGTTGGAGAGAGAGGGGGGCGCTGGCTAATCCTGGGTCTAATTCCAATCGGACTGAAGCTTGAATCACTTATTTTAGAAAATATTTCAACTTCTATAAATTGAAAATACTATATTTTAAAGTAGTATATCTAATTGAATAAAATGGCGTGTGCTTTCTTGAAAATTTTGTCGTCTGATTTATTGAAATTACCGCCTCTAGAATTCCCTCTCTTGATTGGTTGATTGGTCTGAAAAAAGAACCAATGAGAATGTCACGACACAAAAGTGACGGGTAATTAGAAATACAAGCAGACGTATCAACAATGGACGTCCGATGAACTCTGTTCTACGAACTGTTTTCTCTCTGTTTTTTTTTTAATGTATTTCATATCATTAAAGGATTTGATGTGGCTAAGAACATCCTGAGAGTGCAACGCAGAGGAAAAAAAAGTTTGGAAACCATTGTGCTATGTAAATATTACCCGGTAGGATTTCTGCAGTTCAAAAAATATTTACCCCGTTCCAAAAGGATGTTTTGATAACAGACGCTATTCTCTTCAAAATTTGGCACAATCAAAAAAAAAACTCTTCCTATCCCACCCACTGCTGCCAAGTATAGTTAGTTATCAATAGATAAATCAGTATTCTAAAATGGTTAACAAAGGTACATGTTGATGAGGTGTCCGAGTGGTTAAAGCTGCCTACTCCTAATCCTTTGTGAGTTCAAATCTCATCCTCATGGGTGTATGTTTTTTCTTTATTTGAATACAAAATCGTCTTTTTTTGTAAAGAACTTAATTACTCCTAAGTTTGTGCGAATTGTTGGAGATGCTCATGAATAAGTGCTCAGCTGACATGGGATGATATGCTCGAGTGGTCAAGGCAACTGGCTACTAATCTGCTTTGCCCCCCGGGTAAATTCGAATTTCATCCTCGTTGGTGTATATATTTTTAATGTGCAATCACTCCAAATCACTCTTGTCGCTGTTCTGTTGAAACTTTCATGACTGCGAAGATAGCGTAAACTGTTAAATACATATCCAACAGCTGACATCTACGTATCAGCTGACGAGGTGGCCGAGTGGTTAAGGCGATGGACTGCTAATCCATTGGGGTCTCCCCGCGTGAGTTCGAATCTCATCCTCGTCGATGTCTACTTTTTGAAATTTTTTTTTCATCGTTGATTCAAAATCAGGCGCGTCACTCTTTCTGTGAATACTTTGATTTTTCTGTACTGCAGATTAATTTATTTTTGATGTTAATGAATATTTATAAATAATAATTTTGGGAATATCCGAGAGGAAAGAAATCTTTAGCAAGTGACGAGGTGGCCGAGTGGTTAAGGCGATGGACTGCTAATCCATTGGGGTTTCCCCGCGTGAGTTCGAATCTCATCCTCGTCGTAAAATTTTATTTCTAAATGAACCTGTCTCTTTCCCAGTAAAGATATTCATTGCTTTGAACATCGTGTGATTTGTTAAATATATTTGGAAAAGGTGTACAATCGCTGAGGGATGAGATGACCCAGAGGTCAAGTCGATGTTCTTCTAATCCATCTGGGTCTTTCACGTGAGTTCGAATCTGAAACTCGTCAGTGTATATATTTCTTTGGATTTGATTTGATTTGAAATATAAACTACACTTTTCACTTTTGTTATAAAGATTTTCATGACCCCAAAGATAGTGGGTATTGCTGAGAGGAAGTGTTCAACTGACAGTGACAAGATGATTCGTGCGTGAGTTCAAATCGTCGGTATATATTGTTTTTTTTTCAAATATGGATTCTAAATCACCCTTGTCGCCTTTTTGCAAAGACTTTCATTACCCTTAAGATTCGTTGAGAACATTCAAGAGGAAGTGAACAATCGGAAGGTGACGAGATGTCTGATTAGTCAAGACGATGGACCCTTAATCCATTGAGGTCTCCCCGGGTGAGTACGGATCTCAACCTCGTCGATTTGTGTTTCTCGGGGATTCTAATTCAAAATCACCCTCGACGCCCTTCTATAAAGCACTTCGTTACTCTGAAAATTGCGTGAATCGTTGGAAATATTCAAGATGAGTGAGGAGTTGTTCGAATGGTTGAGGCGATGATTTGCTAATTATTCAGGGTCTCCGTTTGGATTACATTTGTTCTGATGTGTGTATTCGTTGTTTTTAAATCAAAATCACCCATGTCATTTTTTTGTTTGTTTGTTGAAACCCTAGATTTCTCTGATTATTGCGTGGATTATGTGTATTATTAAAGAAGAAGCAGACGATCGATAGTTGACTAGGTGGCCGAGTTGTTAAGGCGATGGATCAGTCTTTAATTGAGGTGTCGTAGCGTGCGTTCAAATCTCGTCCCCGTCCAAGTTCCACCGGTGATGACTATGATTTCTCTTGGCGTCAATGTGGTTAGTTAGACCGATATGATAGAGCCGATCCCAACCTCACCTTCGTCGATGCATTTTGTTGTTGTTGTTTTCAATTCAAAATCAGCCTCGTTGCCTTTTCTACAATGACCGTGATTATTCTGAAGATAGCGTGGATTGTAGCATTGAGAATCTACGTCAATTACCAACGGATGTTTATATATTATAAAAGAAAATTGTCGTGAAATCAAATTGTTTTCACCTAAGCCTATAAAAGTGATATCTTATTAAAAATCACCATGTATGCCGACAGAGTCGTAACTGAAGGCGGAGCGGACTATTTGATTACGCCCCTCTGGTCTTTCAATCGAGAGGGGCCCCTGGATAGTAGTTTACATACCACAGTTCTACTGACATTGAACATCAAGAAAGATATCTTCGTACATGCATTAATTATATATACAATAATTCAACCTTTGGGGCTATGCCACTACTTAAGTGATAGTGTATGTCTATTTAGTGCAAACTTTCCCTTTTCATCAAATATTTCTAAATGTTGGAGCCCCCAACAAATTTCGAGCTACGTCACAGTGTGCCTGATTAGAAGGCGAATTATTTACAATCCAATCCCGTAGACTATTGCTCATTCCAACATATCCAAGTCCCATAATTGTCCACATTGAGCCAAGGTAGACAATCCACAATACCAGCGCATTGGATGCTGTGAAAAAACTTAAGTTATTTCCTTAAAAAAAGATATTTAAATAACTGGCCATTGTATCAGCATATAAGGTATGGAGAAAAAACAAACAAACAAATAAAACATTCCACAAAATATGAAGTCTCAGGAATAAAGGGAATAATTTGATAAATTCTCACTGGTTTTTGTAAAAATTTCGGTCAACGTCTGGAAGCGGTAGACATGAATTGGTGCTGTTATTTCCGTACAGTGACGGCCGCTTAAACTGCGCATGCGTTATAGCAGAACCAATGATAATCCACAGTGACATCGCAGTAGCGGTCACGAATCCAACCAGAGCTCCCTGTAAATAAATAAGAACAGAAATTTCAACGAGGCGTCCAATATAGATTTTAAACTTCATTATTGATAGATCGTGCGAAGGTGTGGGTAGGGACACCTAAATGAAAAACACTTTAGTCTTTGCAACTATTGTCGCAAGGACATAAGAGTGCTGGTCTTGGGGCTTGCTCTTCAGTAGGACTAAACTGAACTGGTATGGAAAGTCAATGTGTAAAAGTAATACCTTCTATAGAAACAGGGTTATTATCTTATGGATACTTACCATGGAGTTTGCAAAGGGTATGAAAAGTCCGAGGATGAACATTCCAGCAATTGGACCACCAATGGCTTGAATGACCTGAAGAGCCGTTTGTAGAATCGTCGTCGAATTGTAATGGCTGACAACGAAGGCAAAAGCAATAGAAAGACTGCCCAGAATCATAGCTGTCAAAAAAAAAAGAAAGAATTCTGGTTAGTCACTCAATGGAAACCATCACATGACCGTCTTTTGGCTGTGTTGGGGGTGAGCAACGAGAGAATTAGCAGCTTCTACATGGGCTTGGACACTAACTACTTGTGCCAAATATGGGTAAATAGACGGTGGGAGGAAGATTGTGTTGCGCCAAGCTTCAGAGTTGAAAGGGCTTAACTGCTTTGAAAATTCACATTCGAAATAATCCGTAGAAGTTTTAATTAGATCAGAATTGATTGTGATCAATAAAAAAAAAAACAGCATCTGCCAAAAATATGGCAATGGATCTGGTCAGGGGGGGAGGGAGGATGTAATCTGAGCTTTATCTCAATTCAGAGACATACCCAACACAGGCATTAGAATTGCGTCGACTTTTGGAAACGGAGTCTGGAGGTAGACATTTAATACCAGCTTCTTAAGGTAGATAATTGATCCTCAGGCTCAAGTCCAGAATCTCTTGAAGCTGAGGTCCAAAATCAGGCTTTTGAGGCGGGTTCGTCTCAAAAGGTTGGTGTGAAGCTCTAGAGGCTGGTATCAGTCTTGTGTCTCCAGATTCGCTTAAATTCTAGATCCGACGCTATTCCAATGCCTGCGTTGGGTATGTCCCCTGAGATAAAGTTCGGATTATCCGTCCTTCTGGCCAAATCTGGCAACCTCGACATGAATTATCTAAAAGCAATGTTTGATACTCACAGATAACGACGGTCACCTTTCCTGAAGAATTGTCACCCAGCGGAGTTTTGAACAGACGGGACCAAAGGGGCTCTACAAAGTCGAAGTACATCACTGCTGCTAGAGAATTGATCCCTGATGATATCGTGCTGCAGAGGTAAAAAGAAAAATGAAAAAATGTAATACGAGTTACTTCTTAAAGATTCCATTTTTGCGAAAAAAAATTTTTTATTCCGTACGTTCGGGGTCTATCGGGAAAGTATCTAGCCATTTTGAATATCCCGAGAACCGGCTGCGCCACCTTGATGCAACGTAGCAACTAATCAGAGGATAACTTACTGCGTATGCGAGAACACTCTCTTATGGAGTTATTCAGTCGTTAGTCGATTCTTCACGTCTCGAGAACGTTCTTTGGTAAAACATCGCATCACTAGAATCATGGCCCAGATCTTATAGACCCCCCACCATAGTCAAGATTCGGCTCCCTCCAACACCTGGGTTTTCACCTGGACGAGATTAAGGAGAAGGCAACGAGGCAGTTGACAGCGATCTAGAAAGGGGACTTTGCAGACTTTTTACAAAAATTAAAAAGATGCTGAAATACTCTGTTGGGAACTTCGGAACCATTGCCCAAGGTAGTCCATTTTTAATGTTGATACAAGAAGAATTAACATCCTCGCATTTCGTGCAACGAACAGAATTAAGGGTCCACTTCAACAGTACAGTTATATTGAAAATAGATTCCACTGCTAAAACCTTCTAATTTTTCCCCAACAACTGACAAATTTCTGGGAGGCTTGTGAATCTAATGGATTGAAAGAAGAATAGATCTAAGTTCCACCAATCCTTTGGTAATTCTTGAGCTCAGTTACCTTTATAGATAAATTTATAGACAAAGGGAAGCATGAATATTCTTTCACATTGTGTACAGTGCAATAACTACGGATATAATTTTCATCCGATGAATGCTAACTGTTTTAGCCCTTTGCAAGAAACTTATTATAATTAACGTTCCCTTTTTCAGGGTTGAGCACTCTTTAAGTAGGACAAATCATCCATTATAAGCTATATAGCAATGCTCTTATAACTCGGGAATGGGGCTCTCTGGTTGATGGGGAATTGAGCGTAAGTAAATATATCACTTGAATTCGGCCCTACTGACCGTTTAATTCTGCGTAGGACAGGGATAAAATGCAAGCCCCTCGGTACTGGATGGGTAATAGGATTGTCTATAGCCTGAAGAGTTTTAATACAACGAAAGCTGCCTGCGGATGACACAATTATTATTATTATTATTATTATTATAGTTCAAATCAGTGATTCAATATCCGATGTTTGTTGGGTTTATTCCATAAAGTGCTCTATACATTCATCATTTAATAAAAGTAGTGCTTTAAACGTGGTGAAATAATGAATTCGCTACACAAAGATTTCTTCAGGCGACTCGAAGTATATGCATTACAATCACTATATATAAGTATATATATATATTCATATACGTACACATATATATAATACTGACATATACATGTATATGTACACATAAATACAAGTGTGTGTGTGTGTGTGTGTGTGTGTGCCGAGACACACACATGTACTGAATAAATGCGCACAACTGGACATGTACCGTTTTTTTGCAATTGTTTTTGCGTTCCTGATTCATGATATGATGCAGAAGGAGGAGGCTTCACCCAGTTCCGGTCCGAAACCGGACTTCCTCTACCAATAGCCACCAGTCCGATTAAACAAGTATTCATTTACCAGAACAAGAAGATAGATGCTCTGCGACTTTGTTTTTCAAGAGCTGGCTACCCAGTTCACGTTTCAACGTTGCACGGCGAGTCACTTAGAAACTGCCGAGTCTCTTTGACGATCGCAGCAGTCATCAGGGTGTGCGTTTGACCCCATCCTTTTAAGCGTAATGGTGAGGTACTTCATGTTGGGATATAAACCCCAGGTAGCAGGCTTCAATTAATTACCATCGGCTTTCAGACTCGAAGACTAGACTGAGTCGAGTGCTTCTATTTCACCCCAAGGAACTCGTTGTTATGACGTTAAGCGTTGATAGTTAAACCGTTACTTGAAAAAAAAAAAAAAAAAGAATTCGTGACATTTTCACGAGTCCGCGATTGGCACTCCAGTGATCTGCGTGCCCTCAGAATATTTACTTCTATTTTGCATCTTTGGTGATATCAGGTTTCTTCTGTTGTTTGTTGGGTTGGGGGTAGGGGCTGAGCATGAAGAAGGTTCAAGGAAAGATAATCTACGGTCAACCCGTCCCCAGCAACCGGTAAGATTAAAAGACTAATTGGATCACTATAAGTAAACACACACACACACACACACACACACATACACACACAAGCACACACGTCCTTATGAGTGCACACAACATCTCATTGACACACACGCACACTATCTATTTTCGTGTGCATGCGTACATGTATGCACGTGCATGTATGCATGTCCGTGTATGTATGTATGTATCTTTCAGTCTGCCCATATCAATCTTTTGCAAAATAAAATGGAAATCACTCTACATATACGTATACATTATTATGTCATCCACAGACAGCTGTTTCGATGTATTACATCTCTTCAGTATGGCTATAGACTTTCATTGACTCATCCAGTACTGCCAGGCAGAATTGAAACCTTCACTTCATACCTGGAGGCCAATATCCTCCCTCTGGACAACGGAACTGGACAGTCAGTGAGGCTGAATTTAAGCAATATATCTATTTACACAGAAATCCCTCATCTACCAGAGTGCTCTATTCGTAAGGAAGAGCATTGCATATATATATATATATATATATATATATATATATATATATATATATATATATGCGTGTGTGTGTGTGTGTGTGTGTGTGTTTGTGTGTGTTTATGGATTACGTTATCTATGAGAAATGAGTGCTCGATGCCACGGGGTCAAGTATATCTAAATTGATAGACATTGTAAATTGAGTACTTCACGATGACTCCGAGTACTCTGCCAATGCAATCACCAGATCGTTTGAAGTAGCACAAAACTCGGATAACCATGAAGCACTGAATTTTCTACGAATATCTAGAGAGAGGGGGAGATATACGTGCGTGAGAAGAATCGTTACTCACCTTAGTGCCCCACAAAAAACACAGGAAACAAATACTCCTGTCATACCCTGGTATACACCCATTGTCTCAATGACAAATAGAGGTAGGATCTGCAACAAAAACACAGACATAAATAATTACAGGTATATATCAGGTGGCATTTAAGAAATTTTTCGAATATCTTGCCATCACAGTTAATAATTGAATAACCATAGTGTCAAAATTTGAATTCGTGTTAAAAAATATTGAAGAATAAACATGTTCAGAATAAATTCTATTTGTGACATCACTGGCGTTTTCCGCAGGAAAATATCTAGAATAGAGCAAAAAAAAAAAAAAAACACCTAGAATAATCTATATTCCGGAGAACCTAGATCTTATTGATGAACCAGCCAAAAAAATGCCCCCAAAAAAGATTTTAAAAGAAAAAATGCATTTCCTAAAAAAAAAAAAAAAAAAAAAAAAAAAAAGAAGATTTTCGAGAAGGGCTCAACTAGAGGCCGTGAGGTGAGCACAGAGATCAGGAGGTGACAATCCCAAGAACACAGAGACGCAAAACCGGTCATGACGTACACATTTTGCAGTAGGCTCGGGCCATTAGGAAAAGGAGTCCCTATTTCAAGCTGTTCGTGGTAATAGTTTCCACAACAATAATGCTAAGGCACCCCCCGCTACGCCTCCCCCCTGCTACGCCTCCCCCTGCTATGCCTCTGGAGTAGGCTCACTCGAAATCGTAAACCCGAACCATGTGGTTTCATTGCCATCATCTGCATGAGCAGGTGATGTACAAGAGAAAGAATGCCTTCTAGCAACATTCTTGAATGCATAGATACCCGAGGAAGGCTGGAGAGTACACACCGGAGCGTTGTGAATAACAATAAAGAAGAAGAAATTAGTTCGAACAAATCAGATGCAATGATAATTTTTGTGCTATCCTTTTTTACATAGGACAGTCAGTATTTTTTTTTTTATAAAGAATATGACTACTTTTTACCTCCATTTTAATTTATTAGTTGCTATCAATCACAAATCGATGCTCAGGCTTATTTTCTACGGCAGTGAATAAATGGCGCTTGATCGGAAATAGTTTAAGTCTTAGGTGGAATCCGGATACACATGCCCAATAGAAAGCATCGTTTAGCCTAACCTACTGTACCCATTAAACTACCAAGACGCAGCGGGAAGACAAAAGAAAAACGTTCTTAAACCTATCCTTCATTCCAATCGACAGCCATGTTTGTTTGTATTTTGGTAGCTTCAGTATTTGATAGAAATCAAAAATGGAAAAAAGTACAGTTAGTGAATGGTTTTCTCGGCCTTTTCTTTTGGCTAAGATCAAAGTGTAGTACCTGTTCTTTGATGCCCTCGGGCTGAGAAGTCGATCATTGTCCGGGATTGTCCCCCATCCCGGAACCACTCACCAGCATTCTCAGGCTCGTCCTGAGAGCATCAACAGGATCCATCCTGATAACCAAATCAAGCCTGCCCTAATGACTCCGTGAAATCACGGAGATTGGGGACTCTTGCACAACAGGATTCGTCCAGTCGACACAGTCCAGCTTGTCCCGACGTCCTTGCAAAATCATTCGTAAGGACTCGGGTTCATTGCATCCTGTGCCTGCACGTTTTCGAACGTGTGGGACCCCACATATGTCATATTTGCAGTCGTAGGGATGCAAATAAACAGAATCAGCGTTTTCTTTTGGTAAATTTATTTTGCTATTTTTCGCAGTTATAAACCAGTCAAATGCCCACTTATTTTCACGGTCGTCCTCGGTGGCAAAGTGTTCTGAATGTTCAGGTTTCTGTCTAAACCTAGGAAAACGGGTCATCAATACCGTGAGATTAACACTGGATAGACTACCTTATGATAAATATAAATCCCAGTCTTCTGCTTTGTCCCCTTCTCTATCAGAAACTGTCAATCGAAACTCTCAGTTTTCAAGTTGGTACATATATATATATATATATATATATATATATATATATATATGTGTGTGTGTGTGTGGGGGTATTTTATGTGTAAATAAAATTCCAAATGATTTGGGGGAAATTTCAATTTTTTTTACATATCTAGTGTTTGGAGCTGTACAGCTTTCTAAACTAATCAAACAGCGCAGAAATATCCCCATTTCTCTCCTCAGCATCAAAACCTGTAAATAGCAAAATTTTCTGTGAACTGCTGAAAAATATTTCCTCTGAAGATGTTGGCTGGCTCCCGTAGAAATGTATCGAAGCATGCCCACGGAATGAGAAAAAAATTGAGATGTGACACCCATCTCTTTAGATTTTCACGTGTGTGTGTGTGGGTGTGTTTTCAAGAAATAGATTGATCATTTGGCGTATACGACATAAATAGAATAAACAATCAAAGAAAATGAGACAACTGCAGGAATATATATATATATATATATATATATATATATATATATATATATATATATATATATATATACGTAACGAATTACACGTATGTATATTTGAAGTCGATATTTATTTATTTGTAGAGGTTCTGATTCTGGAATAACTTAACGCTAAAATTTCAAATGTAACCGTCTGAATGAGTACCTGCTTCAACAGATTTAAATTTGTTATTGGATCTTTTTATGTTTAATAATCAATATATATATATATATATATATATATATATATATACATACATACATACATACATATATATATATATATATATATATATATATATATATATATTGAAATTAGGAAAGAAATGATCATCAAGGTTCATGGATTAAGCAATTGTATGTATAATGAATAATTGTATTTACGTTATTATATGCACCACTAGGCGCACAATCAGCGTAGTTTGCGTAAATGACAAGTCCAGTGATACTAAGCAGGGTCGTCATGAGCAGGGCGACTGGCAGGGCGACGTAAACTGACCTGAAGAATGAAAACAAAGAAAAGAAATAAGTTTATTTTCATGCGTCGTGAACATGGCTGCCAACCTGAGCAAAGTTTCGGGATCTTTATTCTCGATATCGATTTCCCGTTTGCTTTCTTCATCAATGGATTAGCAGTCCATCGTCTTAACCGCCCGGCCACCTCGTCACGGATTAATTGCTCTAATATATGCTAAACATTATTATTCATAAATATTTATTAACAGCATCAAAAAAAAAAAATCACACTGTAAGTCTTCACAGAAAAATCGACACAGCTGACTTTGGATCAACAACAACAAAAATCATCGGCGAGATTCGATCGCACGCGGGGAGACCTCAATGGATTAACACTCAATCGACCTAACCACTAGGCCACCTCGTCAATCACAACACAAAAAAAACATTGTATATAATCTAAAAATCATTATCTATAAATATCAACCATATATCGCTGAGTCTCAGATTCGAAATCACATGAAAAGACCCAGAAGGATTAAGAGACCTACTTGACCTGTGGGTCATCTCGTCCCCCAGCGACAGTACACTTTCACTAAATATTTTCTGCAAATGCGACAATCTTCGAAGTATTGAATCGTGGTGTGACTTGGAATTAAAAGTACAATTCGACGAGGATGAGATTCGAACTCACGCGGGGAGACCCCAATGGATTAGCAGTCCATCGCCTTAACCACTCGGCCACCTCGTCACTGGATGGAGAAGGCTTTTCTCTTGTATCTTCTCAAAAGTATTATTTATAGATATTCATTAACATCGAAAATAAATTAATCGGTAGAATTGAAGAATTAAAGTATTCACGGAAAGAGCAACACGTCTGATTTTGAATCAACAATGGAAAAAATCTTTGAAAAAAAGTATATATCGACGAAGATGAGATTCGAACTCACACGGGAAGACACAAATGGGAGCATCTTGTCACAGTCTGTTGATCACTCCCTCACAAATATTTTCAGCAATACCCACAATCTTCGGGGTCATGAAAATTTTTATAACAAAAGTGAAAAGTTAAGTTTTCATTTCAAATCAAATCAAAGGAAATATATACACTGACGAGTTTCAGGTTCAAATTGACGTGAAAAGACCCAGATGGATTAAGAGAACATCGACTTGACCTCTAGGTCATCTCGTTCTCCAGATATTTCCAACGAATCATACAATTTTCAAAGTAATGAATATCTTTACTGAAAAGCGACAGGCATAACCCTGAATTGAAAGAAATAAAAGTATATTTCGACGAGGATGAGATTCGAACTCACGCGGGGAGACCCCAATGGATTAGCAGTCCATCGCCTTAACCACTCGGCCACCTCGTCAAGTTCAAATATCGTACATTTATTCTGATTGATGAACAATATCTCCATAATCGTGGTCTTCACACTAAAGGCGACACGACTGATTATGAATCGAAAACAAAACAACATTAATCGACTAAGACGAGATTCGAACTCACCTGTTCCAAGATTTTGTCGTCCATATCAAACCATCAAGGAATCTATGGGCAGTAAGGTTGTTTTTTAAGACGGTAAAGTGTGCGAAAGCTTGCATGCAGCTCAAGCGTGGAGAAGGACAGAGAGGCACATCAAATGTAATGATACTTAGTTTCCCCGGAAAGTGCCCAGCCATTTTAGATACCTCGAGGACCGGTTGTGCAGCCTCGTCGTAAATTGATAATCAATTGGGGTACAGAAAAATATCCTTTGGGGTTACTCAGTTAAAAGTGAGATACCATTGATTGAAATCGTGTACTCTGTGATTGTCGCATTCAAAATGACCGTACAAGTGATCCTCCACGTCTAGTGCAGTTTTTTTTCTTTTGTAAAACATCACAACACCCAGATCGATAAACATTCCATTTCCATCCTGTCCTCAAGATTCGCCCCAACCCCCTACGACTTCTGACTTTTTGCAAAGAGATTTCAGACTGAGGACGAGATTAAGTAGAACGTGACGAGGCAGCTGATAGCTACCCCAAGCGAGGACTCCGCATACTGTTTTTAAAAATGGATGGGAAGTTCTGATAAGTGAGTGCTTTGAAGGGTAATAAGGTACCGTTGCCCTTTGGTAGGGTGCTCTTTCGTCAATATCAAACGGTTAGATTCTTCTGGAAAGCCTTTTTGTGTTGATTGCTAATGTCTTTTCGTCTGGGATTTTGAGTTTGGGGAAAAATTTTCCGTTATTTTTGTCGGGGAATCTCTGGGAGTCAAAAGACAAAATAAGAGACAAGACTGGTTACTTCAGGATCAAACTCCACTCTGACAGAAGATTATTGGTTATGAAAATATTTCGACTTATGTGGAAACGTCTTCCTTTAAGTGAAAAAGTTTAAATTCGTCCATGGAAGGGGACTTAATAAAATAGTATCTAGATATTTTTCTAGATAAATGGCATGGAAATCTAGATAATTCTAGATATAATTTAAGGCCATTGAAGATATAAAGCAAAAGAATATTGTTCTGACGACATTGGGGATTGGTTTATAAATCTTACCGTTGGGTTGAGAAAAGGTTGCATGTCAAATTTTAGCTTCCCCAGTAGCTTTGAAGGGTTCTGATTTTGGTGAGGGTCATTGTTGTTATTATAGTCATTGTCATTGTCGTTACCAGGGGAGGGGGGGAATAAGGTCAATTCCAGCTCCAGAATGGGAGTTGGACAAAAATAAAGTGGACGACTTACGCAATGGCATGTTTCTTCTTGGGGAGGGAAACAAATCTTTGAATTATCATCTGGTTGAAACTAAAGGCAGCAATTCCAGTGAAAGTGGATCCAAGAACCATACTCCAAATTGTGTACACAACCCGTGGATCCGGATCGAATCTGTGAAGAACAAATTAAAAAAATATATATATAATAATATGAAGAAAAAAAAAGAAAGAAAAACAAGACTGGTTGCTGCAGGGTCAAACTTTACTCCAACTCCTATTCTGACTGAAGATGATTATTGCATCTTTCGTAATCTGTATATAACAATTTACCATAAGCAAAAAAAAAAGTATGTTTTTTATATAGATGTATTTATTAGAAATGAAGCAAGCCCTGGCGTATCTATAAGATGCATTTTAGTTAATATAAAAGACTTGTCAATATAGCTCAGTCAGCAAGATAGCCCCCTGGCGATCAGTTGGTTGGTGATTTTACATATCAGTTTACACCTCCCATTTTTGTGAGGATTGTTCTCGTTGTTCTTGTTACGTCACCTTAAGACTTCATACTGGAATTTGACAAGTCGTTGGCCCTTCTCATACGAGTGATTAAAACAGCTAAAAAGTACTCAGAGAGCGCATACCTTCGCCAGCGTCATTATCATTAAAACTGAATGAAAATCATTTCATATAGAGCTACAATGCAAGGGAGGTATCCGTAAAAATTCATGGATCAACCCCCAAAGTTAATTGATTCCACAAAATTTTATTGAAACCATTGAGGACTTTTGGGGATATTGTATGACCAAATAGAAAAACACGAGAGAATACATACAAATATCATTCAAAATATCCCCACGTGTAACATTTTTCAAAGAACACTTAGATATTACACCCTGATTCTAGGCAGAAATACTGATCTATGCATAAATAGAACCGGAATTTTTGACAGGCTAAATAGAAAATAGAAAAAAAAAACGTTCTAAAGTTAAGATGAATGAAAGTTATTGCTTTTTGGAAAGAAATCATCTCGCAGCAAATAGGATTCGCAACAATCAGGAAATAACTCAGTGGATTTCGACGCCTTAACCACTCGGCCACCGCTGCTACTGAAAATGTTCATCTGTGCAAACATATATCATTCTTCTATCATGTGGTTCAAGTTGATTTGCAGACATGGTATGTTCTATTATTTTTCTCATTGGAGAAAAACGAATGGAAAATCGATAAAATGACATAAAGTTATCAACATCTCTCATAGAGTATAAACTGGCTGTCATATATTGACAAAGTGAGCGAAATTGCAGTCAAAATAATAAAAAAATACGAAAAACACAAGCAAGCAAATTTCCATGTTGTTTTACAGTAATAGAATTTCGAAGATAGGAACTGGAAGCCACGTGATAACGTCAGCAATTTGCCACACTATTAGTTGCAATGGCGTAAACATTTTGCCACTCTGTTATTAACGACTTCTAACTTACATCACTTCTAACTTACTTTTTTTCAAAAGAGTATCAAGACAGATGTCACTATCGCTGCGAACAGGATTCGAACCTGTGAGGGATATACCCATTGGATTTCGAGTCCAACGCCTTAACCACTCGGCCATCACAGCAACTATATATACAGTCATTCGTAGAATTGAAACAAAAATTTAAAAACAAAAAAAAACCTTGTTCTCTCTCCATGCTTTCAGGTTGATTAGGTGACTTGCTATTTTTTTTAATACCGTTTTGAGCCGAGAAAAACGAACTTGTTTTTTTCACGTCATTGTCTCTCCATAAAATGTCATTTGAATTCACGAGAACTTGTGATGATTGGACCCACAAAACAGTTATGATTGCCTTTGTTGTGAGATGTCGAACTGACATTTGCGAAGCTGGGCTTAATACGAAACAATATCATAAGTATGGGGTACACGTTGAGAATCAAAATCATTGCTGTTGTTCGAGATGGGTTATAAACCTTTGCTCCATATCTCGACTCACTTATATATACTTATCAAGTTCAGTCTTCGTATAGGTCAACAATTGTGAGGATTGAAAAAATGAGCCAAGCTTTTTTCATTAGATTTTTCGCAACTAATCTTTTATTTTAACATTTATGGACGAAATATTCCAGAATTTTATATAACAGTTCATGCAATGTTTGTGTGTAGTGTAAGTTCTGATGTGGGATAGATTTTCCCCTGTTTTCCTTCAGAAAACTGAGTTTGGTCAAACCGGTTGTTTACTGTTTTTTTTTTCCTCTTTTATTGTTGTTAAGATCTTTTATTTGATGGAAAGCACTTGGCTCATTTTTTGTCGAAGATTGAATGTGTGCAGAACGAATTTATCGATCAAATGAAAGGATATCTACAAGGAATAACCAAAAACTGCAAACACATTCTTACCCCTTCTGTTTTTTGTTGTTTTTTTTTCTAATATATTGGCCCATCTTTTCGTTTTTTACGGTTTTTGAAATCATTAAAATAGTGTCAATTGGTGTCCAATTAGTGTCCAATTGATATCCAATTTCACGCCGTGTGATATTATCACGTGACAATATGAATAGGAAGAAAATATTTCATTTGAATCCAAAATTTAGATAACGTTAATCGAATCTGATTTGTACAATGAGTCATTTGATTGAATAAATAATTTGAAAAAAATTGTCATCTAATCTATATGTGTGTGTATGTGCACGTGTATGAGAGAGGGTGTAATCAGCGGCCCATAACCGACAAAATCACCGTTTTCTTTTCAACTTACAGTAAGTACGGCCACCTATTTCCTTTGGTTATCTTGTCTGCCACCCGAGCAGTACCCCCGACCTTCTGCACCCCGATGATGTTCATGACAACCAGGCTGCCGACGATAACGATCATCTGAAAGACGTCTGTCCAAACCACAGCACGGAAACCTCCCTGTATCAAACGAAAAAAAAAAAAGGGTGCAAGCCTCTGAATCAAGTGCATTGGCAGGGAAGGAGATCATGTTCAAAAACGCATCGACAAATGGAAGTATACGAGGAGGCACAGAAACATTCTTGAACCGAGTAATAACGGAATGATCTAGAAACATATTCAAGGATAAGCGATACGATCCAACAAATGAGCACTTTACAATATAAAAGAAGCCTCTTTCCCGCTAGAGTGATAGAATCACGCTTAGATTTTGGGAAAAGGGTCAGGCCGAAAACTGATATCGTTTATATATATATATATATATACATATATATATATATATATATACATATATATATATATAAATGAATTTAATTAAAATTTAGAGAATCTTTTAAATGGTAATTTTTTTTATTATCAATGACGCGTTTCGCTATTTCATAGCTTCTTCCAATTGATTTTTAAAATGAAAATCCGATTTCTTATGGTTGGCATGGTATTGGAACATGACAGTTATTGTTCGTTGTTATGGTGATGGTTTTAAATTTTGGAATCTCAGCCGGTGTCTATTTCATTGTTGTCATTCACTGATATTTCATTGTTTCATTATCAGTCTCACTAGAATCGGAGACACGTAAACACTTCCTGGTCTTTGTTCTATTGTATCGCATTAAGATATTAACAGTGACTCAATGCACTGTTATTTCGCTCTATTTGGTTCCTTTTTGATCATTACTGCACCCAGCAAGTTGAAATTGTGGTATTTTTGTGGCGATTCGAAGAGGCCATGAACTAGCGAAACACGTCATCGATAATGAAAATTTACCATTAAAAATGATTTTTCCAAAATGCCATTAAACTTATATATATATATATATATATATATATATATATATATATATATTGTTAGTTCTAGTGTTTGTGTATAATTATAGACGTTTACTAAGCTTGGCTTAATCTGTCACAAGAACACAAATGCTGAAGCTTTCTTCATTAAGGTTACAAATGGCAAAAAAATGACAGAAATGAGAGAATTCATCAAATAAAAACAACTATATATATTAACTGTATTGTTATTACTTCACGTCAAGAATTTTCGCCAACGGCTTTATAATGCATCTGTGTCAATGCAATCGTAAATGAAATCAAATAAAGAGAAATAAGAGGATTCATCAAAGTAAACTGAGTAAAAGTATATAATATTGTTACTACTTCAGTTACATTCTGCCCACATTTAATGAATGATCGAACATGTTTTTCCTACATAAATCTTACACATGATATCTTGAATATTAGATTTTATCGTAAATCAAGAGACAGATCCGCAAATTGAGAACCATGCAACGTGCACATGAAAAAATTATGCTGGGCCTCACATAGAGAGACCACAAGACAGCACAGTACATCCGAGAAAGGACAAGAGTTAGGGACATCATAGAATCCATCAAAAAGCTCAAATGGCAGAGGGCTGGCCATGTTGCACGAATGGCGGATAACCGATGGACATCACGACTCGCGACATGGATTCCCCGAGATCACATGCGGAACCGAGGCCGTAAGAATATTAGATGGAGAGACGAGCTAGACGAATTCAGAACGTACTGGCTCTGCAACGCCCATCATAGAGAAGTGTGGCGAATCCTGGGGAAGGTCTATGTCCAACGAAGGGCGTTGAAAGAATGATGATGATGATAGAACATATACTAGAAATTTTGCAATAGATGCTTTCTTTTTCATAAATTATTAAAATATGGTCCCGTAAAAATAACTCAATCGCGCTAACTTTCGAAAGTATAGAGTCACCTGGTGTTTTTGGAAATTCAATAGAACATCAAAGAAAGTCCTAAAATTGACTCTTTTTATTGCCGGGTAAATCACTACACTGTAACGTGATGGCTGAAGGAAATGATCTTTCGGTCAATGGAAATGCGGCGAAAAAGCCAGCGGTCAAAAGAAATTCGGGACAATGAATGCCACAGCTTATAGATCCCGTTCTCTTCTCCATCAGTCATCTCATTTTTGGTTTATTTTGACTTACGAACGCAAATACCATGTACCCTAGCGCCCCACCCACGTAGGCATTACCTGAGGTCACAAAATACGAGTTTAAATCTCGTCGAAGCTACTTTGTTATTTCCGATTCAGTTGCTTATTTAAGCGATCTGTCTCACGACAAAAAATCAAAACAACAAAAAAAAAAAGAAAAAATTGAATGAAAAGCCAATTTGAAATCCACATATATAATGATTAGCAATGTGCAGATGTCTTCTGTCACCCTAAGGAATGTCACTGACGCAACAAAATAGAATTTCATTCATGCAACAGACGTAGTAAAGTAGAATTTCATCCACTTTCTAATGATGTAATAAAAATACCGATGTAAAAGAATATCATGAAAATAGAAAAGGCATTAATGACGCTTGAAACTTGGACGAAATATGATTTTATGTTTTGTTATACTTTACTTTTTAAAAAGTTATTTATCAGTAAAGGGTGAATATTAAGGACGCAGTAACCGGATGCACTGATTGTTGCATTTGGTAAATTGTATCCTTATTTAATTCTACTTTACATTAGTTTGATATTTGAGAAATACAGAACGTAAACAAGAAAATGTTGTGCAACACGATGTTTTCGATATTTTGAAATTGCAAAATAACTTAATTATTTCCATCATTTTTTGACAGTAACTATAATAACAACAATTTACTGTCAATGATAATAGCTATTGACAGACTATAATAACAATTGACGGTCAATAATAATAGCAGTTGATGGTCAATAGTAATAAGAATTGATGGTCAATAAGAATAACATTTGACGATCAATAATAATAGCAATGTTTCATCAGAGAAATTTAGAGCAAAATTATTTTATCTCATAAAAATCTTATCGTGTCCATAGAGAGTTTTACTTACAATTGCTGTGTACATTGTGCACAATACTCCTGACACTGTAATTGCTACCCAAACAGGAATTCCAGCCACTAAAAAAGAAAATAATCAACCATATAATAATTAAAAATGCACAGATGTCTTCTGGTGTGCTAAGGGGCGTAACTAACGTAGTAAAATAACATTTGTCATGAAACTGATGTGGTAAAATAGAACTACATTCATGTTCTGATGACGTGATAAAATGCTGAATTTGAAAAATTATATGAAAAGTGAAAAGTGATAAAAACTAATTTGAAAAAAAAATCCATATGTGATCAACCGAACGCGATTCCCAAATCTTACAGAAATTCTCTATTATTTACGTTTATAAAATGCGATGTACA
This sequence comes from Thysanoteuthis rhombus, assembly GCA_963457665.1. NCBI lineage: Eukaryota > Metazoa > Mollusca > Cephalopoda > Oegopsida > Thysanoteuthidae > Thysanoteuthis > Thysanoteuthis major. Next base: position 1,620,331 of record OY735238.1, on the reverse strand, counting down.
TCCATACACTTAATATATTCCATCCTTTTTCAAGGGTGAACAGTCTAATCTTATATTCCTCTATGTGATAGCCTATGTGATAGCCTACCATAAAAACTGCACCACATAATCTCATAAAATCTTTCTGTATGTACCAATGTGAACCCGGGAAGGTTTTTATCAAATTGAATTTTGAAAATCACCCTCGAATATGTTTTTTGACGGGGATCGACTTACAATCTAAATTCATGCTAAAATGGACATAATTGTTGTACTGGCTCTTTCAGCTGAATCTGTTGGTTTGTGATGAAATACTGCTTCGTTGCAGAGTGAGTAGGGTCCTCGTATCTTTCCGAGAGGGGAGGGAGAGTGTAAATCGACTTCTGATAACAAATGCTTTATGGGTACTTTTGTCTCGTTCATACAAGAAGGACTGAGGGTAAGAGAGAGAATTTTATATTAAACAATGTGTATTTAACATTTTTCCGAGATCGTAAAAAAACTCTAAAAGTAACAAATATCACTTTTTAATGACAAATTAAATCGAACACCACCCGACAAATGACAATTGGAAGGCGAAGACGAAAAACTTAAGAGAATGGCAAGTGTTGCACATCGAAATTTTGATTATCACGTGTTATCACAATTGCCAGCTGTCTTTTTCAGAGAATCTTGCAGTGGTGCAGAGGAAATTGCATGCTGTTTACATGTTTGAGGCCGAGGAAAGAAATGGGGATATTTCTGTGTTATGGGTTGTTTAGTAGGGTGAAATGTATTTTGTACCTGTGTATCTTGTATTGTTTTTTTTGTTTTTTTGGCAGCAATTTATCTGCTCGTTCAAGCGGATTTACGAGCGGAGATTTCAGCTAATAATAATGACATGGAATAATCGATCTTTCATGATATAAAACAAATGATTCAAAACAAACAAAATGAAATGGCTTGAAACAAAGACTCTGGAAAAGGCGTATGAGAACCTAAGTAGAAAACATTGGAGTGAATTAAAGTACCATTGTCCTACGTAGGCTATTTTTTTCTCGTTATTATCAAATGGTTGTATACTTTCCAGAGAGACATTGTAAGTTCATACGGCCATGACTGTTTCAGGGCAGAGCTCTATTCGCCACCTTCGCCCAATCCTGTTTGTACTCCCTATCAAATTCCCGACCTGAATAGGAATCTATCGTCAACATAGCGAGCTGCAAGAAGAGATTGATCTCGTGACGATTTCTATAGTGACTAATTTCTTCATTGTTTGAATAAAGATGTTATCAGAAAAAAAAGGCTACAATGCAGCAAACACCGATAACGTTATATATTAATGGCTCCTCATTTGGGTTATTAAGTAATTATTCCAAGGAAAGGAGGCTGCTCGATCTCGTGACCTTTCAGTTCCCAACCTGACGCTTCGCCACATGATTATTCATCTTACTTATTGAGAAATTTCTGTCGGTGTGTGTACGTGCGTGCGTGTGAGTATGAACCGAGATAACTCGACAACTGACCATTGTACGACGTAGATATTCGCCAAAGTATATTAGTCAGCACGCCAGGCATAGTCACTTATGCAGCTGAAGCATGGAACATAACCAAGAGACAAACCCGTAAACTGAGAAGCATGCAACGCACGCATGAGAGAATCATGCTCAACCTCACATGGAGAGATCATAAAAAAGCATAATATATGAGAGAAAACGGGGGTCAGAGACATCATAGAATCCATAAGAAAACTCAAATGGCAATGGGCTGGTCAAGTTGCGAGAATGAAAGACAACCGACGGACATCACGACTTACAACATGGATCCCCAAAGATCACATGCGAAACTGAGGCCGACAAAAAACAAGATGGAGAGATGAAATAGACACATTCAGAAAATACTGACTCCACGATGCCCATGATAGAGAATCGTGGTTGATCCTGGGGAAGGTCTATGTCCAACGACGGACATTATAAGACTGATGATGACACCAAGCATTGTAGTATCGAGGTTGAAGTTGTTTCAATCAGTGGTTTTTAAAAATAAGAATAAATGGGGAAAAAAACCTACATATTATAGATCTTTTATTATATTTTATTGAAGGCATCGAGATAATAAAGGAATATCCCATTTAGAATTTTTTTTGTAGGTGCTAGAAATTATCCAGAACAGTTGTCCTTGAACCCACGAAAGTGTCTTGCTGAGAGTAAGAGAGTCGACATAAAAGGCTGCGTATTAAACAGTTTATATTTTGTTATTTTCAATTTTTATTTTATTTTGAAACTTGAACACTCAATGAATCATTATGTGGAGTGTTTAAACTAGGAAACAGTTGCCGGTAATGCAAAAGTCCAAATAGCTGTTTTCACTCAAAATTCTCATCTCGTTTATTCTCGGTCTACATCTGCTCTATGTTAAGAAATGGATGTAGATAAGGGAATAGAACTTGCGACTGATAGAGTAGCCACTTAGCTCAAAGCTAAGAGCAACAAAACGTTGAAGTAGCTCTGTTTCCTTCAATTGTTTATTCTATTTACGTTGTTAAGTTAAGTGATACATTAAGCTTGCAAGGACGGGAAATCATTTCGAATGAGAATGTCTTGATTATATAACGCAATTCATAATTATATATACATATATCAATCGTCAATCTCAAATTCGAAAGGAAAAAATTCAATTGGAAACCCTGGACTTTAAATAAAAACAACTGAATACTTCCAACACTAGACTCATTAATTAAAAAAAAACACATCTAAATTGTCTATCCTGACTTAAACAGTTTGAGTAACGATTTTGTTTGAATCTGCAATGATGGCATTCAATTTTGCCGAATCTCTGATTACTGAACGTTCATTTACTCGTCGCTGATTCGTCGACTCTGAATTCCAAGAAAAAAAAAACACAAGGGGAGACAATTCGATGGTCTTTCTTCCATAGTTCATTCATCGGTTGTTTTTCTATTTCTTTGAAAATTAGTGCCATGTTTACGATTTATGAAAAGAGGATATGTATGGTAAAGGCTGAAGGGATTGAGACGAAAGCATGGTATAAATAGACAGGTTTGATATCAAGGGATAAAAATTGTGATTCGTTGAAATTTCTTTGTGGAGAGATGGCAATGGCAAAATAAAAAAGAGGATGTCGTAAAAAATATTTGTGGATTCCTAATTCGTATTTCGCATATCAAATTAATCCATGTTCATATAGAATTTGGATAAAGAAATAGGACGGGCAACGATGACTGGAAAGGATAAGGGAGAGAATGAAAAGATACTGGCAAAGGGTGAGAGAAAAGTGAGAGGCGTGAGATAATAAATAATCTGCCATGGAAATTCCACTGGTAAAGTAAGTAATCATGAATCCTTATCTAAGAAATTAAGACGAAATTAACATAAATATTTGTCAAGCAATTTGCGATAAGCTTGCTTGTTAGAAAATTGGGGAAGTCTGAGAATATGTATGAATTTTGTCCACACTCCCACGGGCAAATGATACTGAAGTGGGACCAGCCATTATCTGAGGGTATAATTATTGGCCTTTGTTTTCCGCAAATAGAACAGCGATTATGGTTGCTATTTTCGTGTCCTAAAAAAAACATAAAAGAAGTTGCGTCGCCGAAGACGTGTCGTTTGAATATTGAAGGAAAAGGAAGGAGGAGAAGAAAGAGTAGAAAAATAGAGGTGAGTGGAAGAAGAGCAAACGACAAAAAAGACGAAGACGGAGGAGAGGCCAAAGATAAAGGGGAGGTATTATTCTAAAATTTTTAGACAATTTACACTATCTTCTGGAAACAGTACCAACAGAAAAAAACTACAGGGCTGATTTTGGAGTATCAAAAAACAAATGAAAAAAAACATACAAAAAAAAGGACGTGAATGAATTTCGAAAACGTACATCGAGAAACCAATGGATAAGTAGCCATAGACTCTCCCCCTCGAGCACCTCGTCACCAGAAGGCCGTAGGAATAGGAAAGTTGCAGAATAAAAAAACAAATAGAAACACGTCGACGAGAACGAGACTTGAATTCACACGAGAAGACACAAATAGATTACATATCCATCGGTTTCAACACTCAGCCACCCCGTCTGGAGTCCATTTTAAAGTTATTTTGGAAGCTGTTAACAAGTTTGCTCTATTCAGATGACGATGGTCAGAAAAGTGACCTGGCTGATGTTGCATAATCAAAAAACAAATAAAAATGCGTCGACACTGGCGGGAAGACACCAATGGATTAGCAGTTCATCGTCCCATTGCACGTCTGATTTGAGATTATTTTTTTAAAAACTGTTAACAATATACACTACCATCGGAAAACGATGAACAGTAAAACGAACCCGCTGATTTCGCAGAATCAAATACAAATAGAAATACATCGACTTGGACAGAATTTGAACCCAAATTCATCAGCAGCCTACCACCCAAACAATTTGGCCATCTTGTTTCGTGACTATTATAACATTATATTGACAGCTGTGCCTTCTTCAGAGAGTGTGAAGCTACCCGGTTGATTTTTTAAAAATCAAAAACTCTATAAACACATAGACAAGAATGAGATTCGAGCTCACGTAAAGAGACCCCAATGGATTAGCAATCAATCACCTTAACCATTCGGGCAACTCGTCTCACGCCTGGTACGAAACAATTTGGAAAGCTAATAAGATTTTACACTATATTCGGAAGATTGAGCAGAAGCGTGATTTTGAAGAATCAAATAAAGTCATGGCACCGAGGATAAGACTCGAAATCACGCGGAGAGATGCCAATGGTTTAATAGATTATCACATTGACCACTCGGCCACCACACCCTGTGACCATTTTGAGACTATTTGGGGACTATTTTGGACGCTGTTAACAATTTACAGTATCTCCAGAAGAATGTACGTCCTAAAAAGCGATTCGATTGATTTTCCAGAATCAAAAACAAGAAGAAACATCGACGAGGATGAGATTCGAACTCACGCGGGGAGACCCCAATGGATTAGCAGTCCATCGCCTTAACCACTCGGCCACCTCGTCTCACTTAGGTATGCTGGGCATTCTAAAACGTCTTAATTCACTCTATATTCGACAGACTATGAGCAGAAAAGCAACCTGGATGATTTTGCAGAAGCAAAAAAACAAATAAAAATAGACCGAAGAAGATGAGATACGAAAGAGCTCGGGTTAGTGCCGATGGATCAGTAAATAATCGTGTTAACTACTCGACCATCTTGTCCTATGTCCGTTTTAACATTATTTTGAAAGCTGTTAGTTTACACTTTGTTTTGAAAAATGTATAAATAGAAAAGCAACCAGTTTTTTTTTTGCAAAATTATATAAACATCGACGAGGATGAGATTCGAACTCACGCGGGGAGACCCCAATGGATTAGCAGTCCATCGCCTTAACCACTCGGCCACCTCGTCACCTGATTGCATAATGTGTTCTTTAGAACAGTATCATCAGGAAGTGACCTGGCAGATGTTTGCAGAATCAAAATCAAATAAAATTGAAAAACGTCGACGATGATGAGATTCGGAATCACGAGAGGAGACACTATTGAGTCAGCAGTCTATCGCCTTAAACACTAGGCCATCTCGTCATGTTTTGATTAGTTGGACTTGCAGTGTCGTTTTCACTTCAAATTATTTTATAGAATTTTTTTAAAAAATGCTACGTTGTCAGAACCGAAAGATAGAATAATTAATTTCTAATTCTTTTCGTAATATTACCATGAATAGCAGACGGACAGTAAGAGCATGAAGAAATGGAAAAGAAAAAAGAGTTTTAAATTTATTCTTGGTTTATGTCGTTAAAATAAACCCTGAATGTTTTTTTTCGACTGACATTTCTCGAAAGAAAATTTGTCAGAACCAAATGTTTGAATGTTTTGTGTGTGAATAGTTAGAATGAATTTGAAAATGTTGATAGACACGATGGAGTGAGACACGATGGAGTGAGACACGGCGGAATAAGACACGATGGAATGAGACACGACGGAATGAGACACGATTGAGTGAGACACGATGGAGACACGTCTTGCAAAATACGTACCTGAAGATCAGAGATCAAAAACATGCTTCAAATGATGTAAACAAAGAATTATTTTGTTAAACTCTGAGAGTTGATTTAATTATCACGATCCGTTTTTTTTTCCTAATTTCAAACATTCGGATTTCAGATATATATATATATATATATATATATATATATATATATATATATATATATATATATATATATATATATATATAAATGTATATATATAGAGAGAGAGAGAGAGGGGGGGTAGAGGCAGACTGAGTAATGCCATGTCATCATGTCGTATCAGTTCTTGACCAGGGAGAGAAAAAAATAGAAGGGTGCGAGAAAGATGGAGAGAAATAGGGAGAGAAAGAAGAGTATAAAGGTAGAGAAAGTGAAGAGAGAAAGGGATGAAGAGAGAAAGGAAAAAAAAGGAGGATGGAAGAGAGAAAGAAAGGGAGGAAGAACGAGGGAGAAAGAGGAAGAAAGAAAACGGGAGAGAGAAAATAAGAGAAAAAAAGAAAGAGGGAAAAAAAGAAGAGAGTGGAGTTTGACTCTGAAGCAGCCAGGCTTGTTCATTTTCATTTTGCCATTGTGAAACACAATATTCTTGTTTTGGACATTTAGATCCTGTTGGAGCTTAGAAATACATCAATTTGATTTAACTAGTGCATGACCGTTCAAAAGGTGCACCCGATTTCATGGAAATCTTCTGGAAGTTTAAACTTGAAATAATGAGACGCTCTTCTTAGGATATCGCTAATAGCAACAATCAAACCAGAAAATCGTCGTTAAAATCAATAACAATTAAAGCAAAATGAAAATTCAAAAAAAAAAAAACGATTCTCAGCACCATTACTGGCCAAACATTTAAAATCTATAAACTTTTGCTCGTGAATCCTGGGGACTTAGCATGTATTACGGGCACTAAATATGTCCTCTTTTCAGGATGGATTTTCAAGGTAAATCGATCATCCCTTCATACCAAGAACTGCTTAAACGAGATCAAACTTGGCACTACAATGACCGGAGTGGTTACAAATATCTGACGAATATCTAAGTCCAGTTGTCGAGTTATCTCAGTAATCACACAGCGATTTCTTAGATCTCATAAAAGTTTTCTTAAAAAATCAGCCTTGATTTATTTCTCTTTGATATCATCAAGGCGTTGTTGTTGTTGTTGTTGTTGTTGTTATTATTATTATTATTATTATTATTATTATTATTATTATAATAATAGTAGTAGTAGTAGTAGCAGCAGCAGCAACAACAACTGACGATTGGGCAACACCCAACAAGAAAGTCCGTTGCTACCGCCCAGAAGAGCGTTGGTTTAGATATCATTACACTTATTGACCTATTACTAATCTCTTCGCTTGATCTGTACAAAACTGCATCGATTTTGTAAAATAATTTATTCATTTAAAAAAGGTACAACTGGGGCCCAACCCGGAAGCTTAAGCTTCATTAGTTTCATAGTAGCTCCCTGTTTCACCCATATATATATATATATATATATATATATATATATATATATATATATATATATATATATATATATATATATAAAGTACAAAACAGGAATACAATGTAATATAATGCAATATCCGACGTCTGATGGGTTTATTTCATTTCACAAAGAGCTTGATACTTTTAACATTAAACATTAAGTTCAGTTAGAGTAGAGAACACCTACAAACCACGTAAAAACTGTCCATCTACTAGAAAAATATGAACATTTGATTAAAAAAAATCTCATCTGGGTGTAGTATTTATAAGAAGTAGCAACGAACATAAAGCTTGAAGCAAGTTCTTGAAGATGAAATCGGTTATGTATGGAGTACGTTGCTCTGGACTTATATAAGTTAA
>OY735238.1:1605000-1607500 GCA_963457665.1 Thysanoteuthis rhombus | reverse complement strand
ACTAAAATTGTCAGCATAGTTTTCTTCAGTTTCAAAGTAGATCTGGTTGTCAAGCGATGTATGCATACAAGTATTATGGGTAGAGGTATCAGTAATGGAGCAAGACTGAAAAAAAGTGCTGCTTAGTAAAACCTTAAAAAATTATTCTAATTTGTGAACACATAAATTTATTAGTTTACCTTAAAGTGATATTTATCATATTTAATCATAAATTTACTTCGAGACAAACAGATAAATTTAGGTTAATAATTTTTTTTCATCGAAGTTATTTTCCAAAGAAACACTTTTTCAGAGTAGAGATTTGTAATGTAAGTTTTTTCTAAATTGGTCCTCAATTTGTGTTCGGTTACGTCCGCGCTTGCTTTTTGAAAATTCGAACTCTTTAGTTATCCAACAAAAGGAAAGAGAAGCAACTTGTTCATTGATCACCCCTTTGTCCAATACTTTCATTGATCACCCCTAACATATCACTCTACCAAAAGACGTCGGTCTCGGGACGATTTCACTCAATTGACCAACTAGATCTGCTTAATCTTTTTTCAATAATTTCTGTATTTTCAATACTGATCTTTGATCCAATTTCCGTTCATTTTAGAGCTGCATAAATATGTTAAAATGAAATTTTTAAAATGTGTTGGATACATTTTCCACCCACTGTATAAATGCAGGTATGTATATATGTCCCTGAGATTTAAATTTGTTTTGGCGTCACAGATACGTGAAGAGGACTGATAAGATAGATAAAACCTTCACGTATCTAGAGGTAATTTATGGCCGTGCAGTATATGATTACAAAAACGCCTATTACACGAGCAACCAGGAATGTACATTTAATACAATGTTCTTCAACTTTATCCTTACTTCTTAGAGTTGACGCTCGTAAGATCTTCTATTTGTGATTTCCATTGAAACATGATAATTAAAATATGCAGGTGTATGTGTGCGTGACTATATTCCTGTAAAATACTATGGTTTATTCTAACTGGAGAATTCTTATTCAAAATACCTGGTTTCCTTAACAAAGAAAGGTGGACAAAGTTTGTAGAATGTTTTAGAGCTATATATATATATATATATATATATATATATATAAGAAACAAATGTCAGTTACATATTTCAATTGCAATGTCTTTCCGGAAAGTATCCAGTCATTTGATGTTAACGAAAAAATAGTCCATCAAGAGCAATGGGGCCTCTGTCGTCTTCAAAATACTCTCGTCGGAATCTCACGCGCCAAACCCAGCGTCTCTTCCTCTTCGAAACAGTCCTCTTTTGGGGCTACCATCAGCTGCCTCGTTGTGTTCAGCTTGATCTCGCCCACAGTCTCAGATCTCTTTGGGAAGAGCTAGGTGTTGCAGCGACCCAAATTGAGACGCCGTGGGTGGGGACTGGCAGACCTGGGTGATGCAATATTTTACCAAAAACGCCTAGCTCTATTAAAAAAGAATGGACAGGCTCGGTTATTGCAAATGCAACGGTCATATAGTACATGAGCTTACTCGACTGGGTAACCCTATGGGAGAGTGCCTGTTTATGCGTGCACAGTAAGATCCCTGGGTATTCGATCCCCAGAGTTAGATAGAGAATCAATTATTAGATTGATGAATAATTTGCAGAGAATACACCTACTCCACAATTAATGTCGTGGTTAGGTTCCTGAAAACTACGACTTTAATTGAAACAACAATAAGTGAAACCGATTTTAACGTAGACATAATTATATAAAAAGTGATCTCTGAGACGGATCGGTGAAATCGCCGAATTAGGGAGTTTTAGCCTTCTTTGGCAACAAAATAAATAAACGTGTAGTTCTAATTTGATCAACAGTTAATTCAATCAAAACAAGGACAGGAAACAACTATTTGTTTTACAATCGAAAATTCATGTAATCAAAGTGAAATAAAACTTTTTCAAAAATGAATAAATAAATTTCGCCAATCAAGCAATTGCACCGATTCGGCCTAATATATACACCAACCCCCCCTATCGACCATGCGGGTTGCTCGCTGAAAACCACGACTTTAACTGAAATAACGTCAAGTCAAACTAATTTTACCATAGACACAATTATATAAATAGGAGTTTTATTGTAAGGTAGGGATTTTGCGACTAACATACGTTTAGTAAAAAAATCACTACATTCGCAATATTCCCTACGATATTTTATATCATCGTGAATTCATATCTTTCTTTTCTAAACGACTTTATAACAGACAACGTTGAATGAAAGGGCAATAATTGAAGAGTTCTGGTATACTGTACATTAACATGAGTATTTGAACAAACTGCCATTTTACCTCTAATTGCTTGTTGTTGAGAGTTCAAAACAGGAATATTACGCAAGAAGAACAACATTTCATTGCAACCGACAAAATACAACATACATTTAGTCATGTTTGTGGCTTTGAATGCTGAAGTTTTCAAACAATTTAATCCCATTAAAAAACATTCTCGAATTACTCCTTTACACCACTGCAACTAATGTGAGTTCGATCATTAT